>CM025146.1:11430524-11442278 GCA_013467495.1 Gossypium gossypioides
AAGAAGTGTAGCGGATCACACAAGAGCAACTAGTAGGAGCTAAAACCCATGCTCTCAAAGCCTAGTTTGAGTCAAGAGAGAAGTAGGTGCTAATTTAAATTCCTTATATCGTTGATAGTGCTTATTGCTCTTGATCTAAGTTTAATTCAACTTCTTTATTCACTTTCTTCACCTTAGTTATTATTCCTTTAAAAATTATAGTTATTGTTGGTTTATAATTGAAATTTTAAAATTTATAAAATATTAAATTAAAAAGTAACCAAATTGAAGTACCTTACACATAATTGCATAATTTAACTTTTTTAAAATGCTATCAACTATGCAAAATTAGCCATATCTTTGTTGAATTTTTCCACGTCATTTACTTGTAAGTGATCTCAGCATAGGACACTATTGGTGAAAAGTCCCGTTCATGAACTTCCCAGAATACACAACTTAAACAATCTCTATTGCATCAAGAAAAAAAAAACACCTTACAAGTGTCATCTAGTAAAATTTATTATAATTTCTTTTTTTTTTTAAATCAATTGTTAATTTTAGCATAAAAGATTAGGATATATTTCCTCTAAGACTAAATTTCATATCCAAAAGCCTTACCTTAGTATATGACTTCACAACCAAAATTGCTAACAACAATTTTTGTTTATGCGATGGAAGTCCATACTCCAACCTAACTCTAAACTTAGAGCTCCAAATGTTTGGAAAAACTCTAAAAATTACCTACATTCATGGATATTGATAGTGTCATTTTTATAGATCACTTTCCGAAATTTACTTTATTGTTTTAGAAATAAATTTAATGTCATTCTTTTTTTTTCCCAATATTTAAGACAAGAAACAATTAATATAATTGAAATTCCCTAATAATGATAGTGGATTCAAAGCATTATCCTCTTTGCTAGCTATCCATGGTATTAGACATCACAAAACACCACCACATACATCTATGGAGTAGATACATCCTAAAGCTTTTTTATACTGGTGTGCCACGAGCTCGCCATTGATAAGCAAGAATCCATATCGCTTGAACAAGAATTAGATTGGTCAATCAGCTCAATTGGACAAAGAATCAAATAATATATCGATCCAAACAAAGAGTTGAACCAGCATTGAAATCAACTTTTGAACAAATCATTTAGAACCAATTGAATTAATTTTTTTCTATTTTTTTAAAAAAATTTATGAAATTTTTAATAATTGTTTTAATTAAAATCAAACTGACCGATCAAATCAAAAACCATTGATCTAATAAGTTCAGGTTTTCAACCACCAGTTGGATTTTAAAAACTTGACCGGAATATATACAAGATGGTAAAAAATAGGGTTAAATATCAAAACTATACATTAACTTTTATCCAATGTGTAATGTCATACATGAATTTTGATTTTGTGCGATTTTACATATGAAATTTTGATTTGATTCAATTTTCACAAATCACTGACAACATTATCGAATTAATACAATTTTTTGTTGATATATTGCATGCACAAACAATTATATTAATCTTATAAGAAAATAAATGTATGTTTTTATTTCTTTAAATGTCTATAACCGAATCAAAATAAAAGTTTCATGTATACATATGAATCATAATTCAAGTTTTATGTGTATAATTGCACCAAACCAAAATTCATATATCAAATTGCATATTAAACCAAAGTTGATATATAAATTTAATATTTATCAAAAAAAAAAAGATAATAAAAAAGCTAAAGATAGTCAGACACGGTCAAGATACGTATGAACGTAGAAACTTTGTTGGCCGTAAACATGGCATTTAAATTGATTTGAGTGGCACCGATTATTATAAAGTGAGGATTTCATTATTCCTAATTATAACTTCAACAGAAAATATTTTACAAGAATCTACCATGGATACTGCACAGTCCAAGTATAATTATCACTGCTGAAATAAATCCCATCATATCTCACAGACCAGATGCAGGAAAAATGATAATCTAGGCACCGATCTTCATCTCTGGTGGCCTTGAAAGCCTCAAAATACCGTTGCTTCTTATTCCGCCACCGTGCATTGCAGAAGAAAAGGGTGGTTCTGAAAAGGTTTATTTTTGAATCCCATGCGTAATCCTGGTGCTGAAACATTGCTCTCTCACCTAGATCTTTGTCTTTAGACTTGCAATGCAGATTCAATGAAGGCACATTGGTTGGAGGTTCCAAGGGCAGATCATTGATTATGTGGATATGGTAGTTGATTAACAGAACATCTTCACTAATTGAGAAGGCCAATGGGTACATGATGCAAAGTGCAACCGTTAATGGCAACAGCATTTCTTTGAGGTTAAACATGGTGTAAGAAGAAGAAGATAAGTAATGACAGTGGGGATTTTGATTTTTATAGGATGATTTTGAAGCAGACTTTAATTGCTGAATTTAAAATTCTGAGAAAATGTCTTTAAAGCACACTACTGTCTTATACGTTTATATTATAATTAAGCTAACATTTATGGCTAGAAATCGTTTTACTAAGATGATAATTACTAGTGAGAAATGTTAAACTGCAATTCTAATGAATAATGACATCGGTTAAGTTGATAAATATTAAAAAGAAGTTCCGAACTTTACAGCATTATTTAAATAAGTGCTTATTTGTTACAAACTTAAAGAAAAAATATCAGTTTCTGTGTGAAAGATGAATGCACTTTTTAATTTACATTGGGTTACATAATCTATTTATAATAGAAATTAGAAACACAAATAAGAAATATATTATATGATTTGATATTGTGCTAATAAATTAGATACAAATAAGGAAAATTATTATATAATATAAATTAATTATGCAAGATATCACATTAACATCCCCTCAAACTCAAGATGGTGTTGTGGATTATAACTTGAGTTTGGAAACTAAGTCTTTAAATTTGGTTGGAAGATGGGTTTTTGTGAAAATGTCTGCTATCTGAACTGATGAGGAGATAAAGTGCGCTAAGTAACATGATGTCATACAAAATGACAAAGAAAACCATCATCATCAAAGAAAATCTCAAGATCCAAAAGAGGAGGAATCATCACCGATCACATAGGTGTCATCCACTAATGAAAACATTAGTGCGTATGATTTCTGTTACCGAGCGCCTCTACTTCCACTTAAGACCTTGCTTACAAAGAGGGAAAGAAACAATTAAGCACGAAATAGAGCCGAGCGTCCTTGAACACCCACCGGAAGACATTGTAAGAGAGTTGAGGCTCGGAGCCACCCTAGACCGAACGAAATTAGCCATCAACGACATCTAACCCAGAACAACACCCAAACAATAACTAAATCGACAGAGGTCTTGGATTTGGCAAAAGAACAAAAAAATCAAGAAAAGTAGCATCTGAAGGCTTTAGGCACTACCACTCATCCACCATCCGAGAGTTGTAATAAAACTCTCACAAAAAAATGGAACTTTGGCATCGAAACACTACATCACCCCCTCCTCAACAAAGGTTTGCTTGTCAGAAGGAAAAAATAATAAAAAATAAAAGAGCCATAAAAGTTCAAACAAGGCCCCCAAAAGAATTTATTAAACTAAGAGGAGGACATTAGAAAATAGAGTAAAACAAAGAGAATGGCCCCTAAAAGGGGTTATTAAACCCAGAAGAGGACATCAAAAAATATAGCAAAACAAGGAGGATGACGACCAACCACCGACAGCAAGTGTTTAGCCATCTAAACTGAAAAAAAAGAATATGGACTGGAGTAATAGACAACCAAAGCATGAGAAACAAAGGACAGAGCTAGAAACATGACCAAAAAAGTTTGGCCAACAAAGTAGTCAACGACTAAAATGGATTGAGTATGATGACTCGGCTTGGACAAAGAAAGGCAAAGCACGGGAAACAAGGGACAAAGTTAGAAATAGGACAAAAAGGGGAAAATAGAGTTCTAGCGACAAAGGCACCATCTACAAAATAGATTTGCAAATTAAAAAGAGAGACGACATATGAAGTGAATGAGAAGAATAAAGAAAGAAAAGGTTGGTGGGAGTGAGAAAAAGGCAGGCGGTAGCCAACCCGAAGGCTGACACTGCCGTGCTGCTGGGCAAAACAAAAGACAAGAAGAAAACGACTTGAAGAAGAAAAGAAAAATAAATAAATAAATAAAAGGGGAACCTAAGCTCTGATACCATGTTACAAACTTAAGAAAAAGAAAGAAGAATGAATTTTTGTGTGAAAAATAAATATTAATTCTTAATTTACATTAAGTGTAATGCCTCATATCCGACCCAATCACTAGGTCCGGATACAAGGTGCTACACTTCACTCATTAAATATACATGTCCACAATAGAACCAATTTTAGATATCAATTACATGTCATGCCATTCAAAGTAATTATACAAGATATAGTACAATAATTTACGATCTGATAAACGACTTACGGATATGAGTACACATGCAATCCAACCGAAACACGCCAAACGCTCATAAGAGCTAATCCAACCGATAAATCACCAAGTGCTCCGATGAGCTAATACAACCGATAACATGCCAAATGCTTCGAAGAGCTAATCCAACCGATAATACGCCAAGTGCTCTGAAGAGCTATACATCCGCCCCAAAACATGCCAAAACAAGATAGTATAATACGAGGGTTCGCAACAAATGCTGAACTTCGGTATACTCGGTAAAAATATATAAAGCACACCTCATCAATCTCCATTCCAATCCTCGCATATCACGCCGTAATTAAACTATACTCTATCTCACTTTCATCCAACCCAAATATTGAAATTCAATAACATTTTCTCAAACAACTTTACATCATTAATAAAACAATTAATATCCATTATATTATATTATATCATCATACATTTCATATAGATATTAAATTATAAACCGTACGAACTAACCTGGATTGAATTGTAATAGTTGCAAAAGTTCAAGAACTATTCCGTAATTTTTTCTTTTCCACGTAAATCAACAGGGTTTTGATTCATGTAAGGGAATGAACTGTCCGAACCTCCAACCTTAACCTTTCATGGTGTTTTTGGCAAAAACTAAGAAAAATGAAAAAGATGACGACACTTTCTTCAATTATGTTTTATTTTAATTTCCACTTATTTACAAAATTGTCATTTCAACCTATCTTACTCAATTTTAATTTTAATTAACATCCATTATCAACTAATAAGAGTATATTTTCGTTATAAACCCTCCATCCTTTATTAATTAATCTAATAAATCAGTTAATTACAATAATTGCTAAGTTTTGCACCTTTTACAATTTATTCCTTTTTATTTAATTAGCTATCTAAAGGTTAAAATTTCCTAACCAACTTTTAATACGACTCTAATGACTCCGTAAATATTTTATAAATTTATGAGTCGATAGGATGGAAGTTTGTGGTCCCGAAACTACTGTTTCATTACCACTGAAAAACAGTCTGTTACAAGTTGGTATAGATTACCCATTCGTAAACCATAGGCTTGACAACTCTAGGAAGTAATCATAGGTTAAACGAGATCGGGAAATAAGTTTGGCTGACTAAATCGTAGTTTATCGTGGTTGAGAAAGTGAGGTCGAGAGATAAGAGAGTATCAACCAATCAATTAATTAGTTAAAGGCAGAGAGGTAATAATTAGTTAATTGATAGCTAATCCACCTTAAAACCCTAATCTAAAGTTAATTACAAACCCTAAAAGGAGTTAATCTTCCTGATTGGTTTTATCAATTTAGTCGTTTGTCTATTTTCTTGTTTATTTAATTTAGTTTTTTTATTTCCATTATTAATCTATTTTATGATATGTCATAATATAGGATTTAATTACTACTATTTAGACTTATTATTGTAAATAGGTTGCCTGTAGATTTATTTCATCCTCCCTTGGGTACAATCCTCGGAATACTTCTGGTGTTCTGTTGTACACATGTACTATATTACAATTTAACATGTATACTTGCAGACACCACTTATATATTTTTGGTGTAATATTTTTTCTCTAAACGATAACATGTTTATAGGCAGTTAGTTAACATGGATATAAAATGTAAATTGGATAAATGATATTTGAATTGAATTGATATATGATTTGATGATTTATATACACATTCTGATATATAGATATCGATAGTAAGTGAAAGATCATACGAATCAGTTATACGAGCCCGGAAGGCCGATATTGAAATGTGACGATCAATGAATTCAATTCAGAATTCGAATAATGAAACAAAATAGTGGATGCCATTATATTGAAATTAGATGTATTATTGATAATAGATAGGTAATTGTATGAAATTGATATTGAATTGAATAAATGTTGGTTATAAGTGATTGAGAATGTTATATGTTTGATTTATTATAAGATGCGATATATGTTGATACTCACATTATTGATATGTGGTTGCTATGTTTAGGCAAACCCGTAAAGTTAGTATTTTACCGAATTAAGATGTAATTTGAGATAAGTTGTTGTTTAGATTCCTATGAACTTGTTAAGAATTTGATATGTTTACCCTGTTGTTTCCATTTTCCCTGTAGATCGCCAACTTGTGGAACGTGTCTAGCGAATCGTCGAGGAGCTCACACTATCCTATTAATGATTCAGTAGTCTTTCTATTGTTTAAAGCTTGATTTTGTGGCATGTACATAGGTGTTATGAAAATGTTGAGTTTGAATGTTTGTATAGTTGAAACTTACCTAATGTTTGATTAATTGGTTGCTTCATAGATTGATATGCCAAGACAAAAAGGTATTGTTGATGTCTAATGGCTTGATCGAACTTGGGAATGGTTAATTGTATGTTTGGTAAATAGATGAAATTGGTATATATTGAAATTGTATATAGTCCTCTTGGTATGAATTGTGCAGGTGGAAGTTGCATGTTTGAGTACTGTTTGAGATATGTTAGTATGGTTGATTAGATTTGATTGAGTTTTGGTATCTAGCATGTTTTGAATTGATTATATGCAAGTTGATGGGTGCCTATAAGAACCATTGTGTTTGATGTTGGTTTGAGCATGAAAAAGTACCCAAAAAGTGAAATTTTTTACCTTTTCGCAAAATGTATCAATACCACATGTAAAGGTATCAGTACTTTACCAAATTACCTTGATTTAAAAATGACAGAATGTCAATTTGGTATCGATACCTATAAGAAAGTGTCGATACATTGATCCAAGTATCGATACCTTATGATTTTAATTGGATTTTCTAAAACATCGAAGCTTAAAATGGTATCGGTACCTAGGATAAGTATCGATACCTTTACTGAGATTTTAAAAAAACTTTGCAATTTAGTCCTTGTTCATGCTCAAGCCTACAAAAGAGCTTTCATAAGCTCAATTAAAGCTCAAATTTAATTGTGTATGTTAATATCTAGGTATTTTTGATATAATTTAATAATTGAATGATTTGTTTATGGTATACTTGATCAAAAATTTTAAAAATGTTACAAAAAGGTCTCTATTTGATCTCGGGTTGACTCTAAAGCATTCGTATGCTTGTATAAGACCCGAGAAAGAATGTTTGTGTTATTAAATGTTGTATTATTGATTGATTGCATTATTAATGAAGTGAAATGATGTTTTTACTGTGTATTTGTCACTAGTTGCTCGTATAATGAATATGGCTCTTTGTTGCTCAAACCTAGCGATTGGGTCGGGTAAGGGGTGTTACATAATTACTATTTGATAGTAATTGATTTTTCATGAAAAAAGATGTAATGATTTCCATGAGATAAAATAGTATCATATTGGGAAAGCAGATTTATCCAATAGAGATTATGGATATCCTATGAGAGTAACACACTTATGACAAGGTCATTGACGAGCACTGATCGAGTTGATTTCGTAATGGTATGTCATTAGGGAGAGCTTAGTCAAAATACTATAATGGAATGACTTTGTGACTAAATGAGTTTATAATTAATAGGCGAAAAGCTGAAACTTAATTATAAATCATTTGATCCCTAATTACATATGTCCAATTAGTCCATCCGCTAGCTTGATGTAATCGGAAATGAATTACATGTTGAATCAAATAAACATAAATGAATAAAAATTGTAAATTTGGAGAAATGAAAAACATTGGGAAATGAATTTGGTTTTTTCACTAAATGGAAATGACCTGGAAAAATAATTTATGGTTCTCTGAATTATTAATTAATTAATTAATTGAAGTTCAAAAACAAAATTAAATTAATTGGTCATTGTGAATCCGTTGAATGTAGAAATATTAAATATGTTTTCTCATAGGATTTTTTATGGTAAAGTTGCCATGATTTTAATGGAATTAGAATCAGGTTAAAATTTATTTAATCGGGAAATTAATTAATTAATTAATTAATTAATGGTGTTTATTTTGGAAAATAGAAAAACATGTATTGCGTTGGGTCGAATTATAAAATGTTGGGTTAAAAGTTCAAGAACTACTTATAATTGGATCCGATAAATGAGAGGCCCAAAAGCCCCTCATGTTAATACATAGGACAACAAACCCTAGTATATTTAAGTAGGGTTATTGCCCTTCTCTCTCCTAGCTAAACTAGGTTTTTCTTTCTATTAAATTAAACTTCTACAAATAAAATAAGGGTTTTATTTTTTCTCTTTATAAATAGATGACACAAGTAGGGCTAAAAATACAATAAGTTTTACATAACCTTAAGATATTGTTATTCTACCCAAAAAAAGTGAGAATTTATTTCTAAGTATAAATTATATTTTTCGAAATAATAATTCTACCGGTTTCTATTAAAGAGCAAATGTTGTTTTCTCATTGAAAGTAAAGTAAATAATTTCTAGTTCTGTGCTTGATTCGAATTCATTCGAGCCCACACTAGAAGCAGTTTGTGGTACGAGAATAAAGGAGAAGGTCGGCGGTTGAAAGCCAAGAACGAAAAGGATTCGTTTAACCGAAAACAGAGGTGCGATTTTGGAAAAAGATTATTGCTATAAATATTACAAACCGACTCAGTTTTCAAAATTTTAATTTTCTAATGTGCAAGAAAACCATTTTTGAACCGAATTTTTTCCAATATTTGTTCCTTCTGCATTAAAAAATCGCTTAGTCATCTTAACTTCTAAGCAAGATTCACATTGTGGAAGATCAACTTCCTTAAGTGAACTTAAGGTGCAATATTTCACAAGTATAGTGATTTTTCTTGGTTAATATGACTAAGCCTCAAATGCCAAAGGTATGCCTTATTAAAGTGAGAAGTCTTAAGTTTCTTATTTGTCAACTCAAAGCAATGTGTACATATTTGGTTTGATAAAATAGAGATTATTTGACATTCATCTATTACAAATAAGAGTGCAATTTTTAAATATTGCAATATTATTATTAAAAGTCACAATCATGTCGCCTTTAAATAAACATGCAACATAAATTTTCTTTTGAAACTCTATACATAGAAAATGTCTTTCAAAATAATCTTCTTAAAATTACAAAAATAAATATGTACATCCCACTACTTTAGCTGTCACACTTGTACCATCTTTGATCTATAACGGTAGAATCTTATCTCTAAGATCTTTCATTTCCTTGAACCCTTGTATAGAAAAACACATATGGTTAGTAACTTCAAAATCAATAACTCAGTGGTCTATCGAATCTTCCACTAAGCAAATTTCTACCATAAAGAGTTTCATTCATTTGCCTTTAATGGCTAGGTAAATCTTCCACTCTTTATAGTTAGCCTTGAAGTGTCATTTCTTGTTGCAGAAGAAGCACTTAGACTTAGATAAGTCTTTAGGCTTCTTGGTCCTCTTCCTTTCCACTGTAGTACGCCTAAAGGACTTAGCATTGTTTCTCTTAGCATACTTTCCCTTCCCTTTAGAGAAAGAAGAAACTGCTAAGTTTGCTTTTTCGTTTCAAACCAATTGACCGTCATTCAACACCAACTCATAGGATTGTAATTCCTTCATGATTTGTGCAAGTGTCGAATTCTTGTTTCCAAAGTTATATGTGGCCCTAAAGCCTACAAAATTCTTAGACAAGCTTTTGAACACCATTTCAATTTGTATGTTCTGGTCCATATTCGCCTCATTATCAACAGTCTCGATAAAGTAACATATAAGAGTAATCATATAATCTTTTATCGAAGTACGAAGTTTCTGTTGGGTATTCATTAAACCAGTTGTAGACGACTGTCAAGCCAAGACAGCTTGGTCTCCGAACATATCCTCTAGTTTGTCTAGAATCACTTTGACAGTCTTATGGCTTTCCAATTACTTATAAATGGTGTTGGTTATTGAATAGTTAGTTTTAAAAATTGTCAAAAGTGAAAGGAAAAAAGAAAAATCTTAAAACAAATATTATTCGACACTTCAAGTTTTTTTTTCTTTTAAGAAACGCCATTTAACGTTAAAGAAAGAAAGAAAAATACCCTGTAAAAATGAATGCAATCAACAAAGTCGATTAATAATTTAATTTAACAAAAATAAAAGTAAATATTGATAAATATTTAGTTTAAAAATTCATTAAAGCTATAACTACTATTGGAATAACTAATTTCAAAAATTATTGAAAATATATATGTCATTTATTAAAATTTATTATTATTTGAATATTTAATTTTAAAAATCAGTACAATTTCAATAGTAGAATTTAAAAATTATCAAGGTATGTGGTTCATTATTTGCAATTTTAGATTTGGTACTTTTATATATAATAAAATGTAATATTTTAATAATTCAATCATTGAATTTATCAATATATTTTTATTTTTATGCATGTAAATTTTTTAATCGATCTGGTATCTCTATCATAACCATCTAAAATATTTTGTATACTAATATTTATTTAAGGATTGAATTTTTTTTTACATAAAACAAATAGTAGAAATTTTTAGTTTATACCAAATTTGACATGAATGATCTATATAAATAGAACATGAGATACGACGGTTTGATTGATATGAAAAAAATATAAAAACACACTTAAATTTTATATGGATATAAATAAATAATAAACTAGAGAGTAAGGATATATGGAGCTTGGAAATGGACAAAAGAAATCAAAGTAAACTTCTAACAAAATCTTTATTTCTTACGTAGGTAAAGTATGAAGTGCATGCAATATAGTAAGCATCAAACAAACTATGTATTCCAATTGAAGCACACAGTTTTATTAATGTCTGCATCGAGCCTACATGGACCAGTAGGTACAATACTCCATTTGCAAAGATGACAATATGGGTTATCTCTCTCCGCGTTAAAGATGTCGAACCATTTGGTCGCTCCTTCCCACACCATTTTGCAAAAATACAGCGTCGTTCCCCAAAAATTAGGTCGAAACTGGAACTGCCATGTGTTTGAAAATGGGATTACGTGGGCTCCAAGATCATCGTTTTTCGATTTACAATGGACCATAAGATCAGTGGCTTGGCTTATGTTGTTGGAGATTTGAATAACAACCGTGCGTTCTTCATAAACACAGTCGCTCCATGTTAGAAGCACCATGAAAAAGATGAGTGATAATGACAAGTTTTTGATAGAAAAGAACATGATAGAGTCAGTGAAACTTTTCTTCTTCTTTTTTTGTTGGGTGGTTTTATTCTACTTGTTTTCTTTTTATAGAGAGGGTTTGGGACTATTTAAAGTGAATAAAGTGATCCTTCTTGCATTGAATTAATTACATTGTATTCATCTTTGTAATTGTAACCTTCTTGAGGTTATCATTAAGTTTGACTGAGAAAAAATATTAAGGGTAAATTATATTAGTACAAAATTACTACAAAATTATGGAATCTTTCTAGGTGAGTCTTGAAAGGAATTACTACAAAATTTCACCATGGATAATTTTTTTTTAT
>CM025146.1:11450661-11461215 GCA_013467495.1 Gossypium gossypioides
TTGTTTTAATTCCAATTTTGCCCTTAATCACATAAAATCTTTGATTTTTTTTTCAGGCTATGCTACGTCAGCCATTTAAAATGGGTCCATTTGCCCTTTTAGTCCTTCCTTATTTATTTGTTAAGCTATTTAATCACTTTAGCAAGTTTTGAACCTTTTTCAATTTAATCTTTTTTAATTAATTGACTACCGAAATGTTAAAATTTTCTAACGAAATTTTAATACTACGTTAATGACACTCCGTAAATATTTATAAAAATATTTATAGCTCGATTTATAAAATTGAGGTCTCGATACCTTATTTTTTAAATCAATTAATTTAATAAATCTTGATAAACACAAATTTACTAATTTAACAATCTTGTAAAAACCACATTTTGCTAGTATATATTAAATAATAAATTTTACGAGCTCATTTGTCAGATTTGGTGGTCTCGAACCACTATTTCTGACATCACTGAAAATCGGGCTATTACACTTTCAATTTAGTCCTTAAACTTAAAAACTATTCAAAGTCACTTTACAAAATAGTCTTATTTTATCATCAAGCTTCAAACTCAACCATTAACAACTAAAAAGCTTCAAGAACATCAATGTAAGTTTTCAAAACTTTAACAATATTTCAAAATAGTCCCTGAGCTCGCTAAATTAAGCTACAATGATCTCAGAAACGTAAAAATGACAAGAAATAGACAAAAATCGACTCACCAATTGAAGAATAAAGCTTGGACGAAAACTAGGGGTTTCTTCTCTACCACAATAGATTTTCAATTGAATGAGATGAAGATGAAGTCTTTTTTTTATTAGTTTAACTTATATAGCTAGGGTTAGATTAGGTTAATTACCATTATGCTAATTAAGCTTAGTTAACTTAGTTATAAACTAAATTAACTTAAGTAAGTGGGTTCCATCATCCACTAGCACCGTACATACCAATTCTAGTAGGCCAATTGCATAATTGGTCCATTAGTTAACTAAAAATTCATAGCAATTAACTTTGACCACTTTTATAATTTAGTCTTTTTTCCTTAATTAATTAATCGAACATCACAATTTTCAGGCCAAACTTTAATACAACACTCAATTGACCTCGTAAATATTAAATAAATAATATTTACGGACTCACACATCAAAATTGTGGTCTTAATACCACTATTACAATCCTTCTCCTATTTTTTTTAGCTAAAACAATAAAATAACTTCTTTAAACATAAAAAACAACAAAAACTTCATAAAAAACGTGAATTTGAAGACATGCAAACATTTTCTGCATATAAGTTCCCTTCCTATCCAATATCCAAATGAAAATCCCACTAAACTCTCTTATAGTAGCTTCTTTCTATTTGGCAAAGCTTAAAGGAAGGTTTAAGAATTTACCAGCAGACAACTAGCACAGAAGCTCTCCTAAGCTTAATAGACAACACCTTCATTAATGATGAAGAACTCTTCTAGTTTTTCTTCGATAAGAACAAAGTCTAGTAGAGAATATGAAACAAAAATCTTCTCTCCACTATTAGACTATCCTATTTATAGATAACTCACCTCTCAAATCTCATTCAAGATCAACTCTAATAATTACTTGTTCTCACACGCTTCCATTAATTAATCACATCCTACGAGGCTCTCCAAGTGTCTTAATTACTAACACGTTACCTCCTCTAGGACGCTAGATAACTTTAATTTGTCCCACTAACTACTATACTTATGTCAGCAGTGACAAAAGAACATGGGTGGCGGTTTCATTAGCGAGAAGGTCTGCCAAATAAGGTTCTTACCATCACTAAGAATTTGCCATTCGTGAAGTGGAACTTCGTAGTATTGGCGAAGTTCTACGAAGTACTTCTCCATGAAGTTACCAGCTTATTCGATCTAAGTTTCGCAACTTAGGCAGTCTTCGCTAGCATAATCTCCTGAATCGGACCGGCTCGCTAAACCAAGGTGTGACATACAAACATTACCTATCAAGAATAAGTTCTATGTTTCAAGCACATTTCCAAGTACCAATTTCTAATACCTATTCGATACATCCATTCATTAGTGAAGCTGCCAATTCAAATTTCTACCTCAATTATGCCATTCCATATGCCATACATATAGTTATAAATCATCACATCATATAGCATAGAAGCACATATATGTCCAATACCATATGTAATCCCAAACACCAAATAACAACTTGCCAAAATGTAACACATTCACATACTAAGATATACACAATATCACTTATATACATGCCACAACCCTATACTCGAAATAATTGTATAACTATTGATTCGGTGATAGTGTGAGCTTCGAGACGATTCGACTTGACGTGTTCGGCAAGGTGACGATCTACAAGAAAAAAGAAAAAAAAAAGGTAAGGATATAAGATATTTAGTAAGTTCATAGGTAGTAAACAAAACTTACCTTATCTTTTGTCTAAACACAATAAGCTACCTTAGCTTGGCATAGTTTGGTTAGACATGTAAAATAAAAATATTAACAAGGTAAGCCTTAACTTATAATCAAAACCATATGATACCATAATCACATATCATGACAATTCAAGTCATTATTTAACAAGTCTCAAAACTTATTCAATCAATGGATGATACAATCACATGCATGTCAAAGATAATAAACCAATAGATTGCTCATGCTCAATTCAATATTTTTCCATTTGAACATCAAGTTAATATTATCCCATTTCAATTTCTCATTTTCACATTAACCATTTCGCTCGATGAACCCTAGTAAATGGACTCGGATACAAAGGTATCTACACCACACCATTTGTTCATCCAAGCTGAATATATATACATTTTAGGTTACTCATCCGAGCTAAACCTTTAAAACAACATATCAGGTTACTCGTGCGAGCTAAACTTGTGTCAAATGTAATTAAAAATCCACAACAAATGCTAGACATCGATAACATCTGTAGTCAATCTTGTACAAGCGTGCAGAAGACCCTATTGGCATGCCAATTGTATCCTAGCCTTTACTAAGTTCACACGAGCATCTATTAGGCATATAAACATCACCTTTCAATTTAGTCCATATATCACCTTTCATACCAATTCACAACCAATTAATTTACAATCAAAAATATATATAAATCAAACAAATAACAACCTAAATTATCAATACCATATGAACTTGGCCAAAACACCAAACAAGTTGAATCTTCAAGGACTAATCAATAGTTTTGGCTTTTCCTCGTTTAACTCTGATTTGATCCAATTCTTGATCTATTTAATTATTCCATTCAACCATCAATACCAAGCATTTAAACATCATGTCATGACATGAATGAACCTATGAAATCTCATTTTTTGATACCCTAAATTTTTACATTTATTCAATTTAGTCCTTAAAATCGAAATAATAATAACTTTAAATTTTTAGGCTCGGTTTAAAATCCAACTTTAATTACATCCCTTAGGGACCCTCTACTTTCTATTTATAGTACATTTATGACACTTAAAATTGATAACTCGTTAATTATAAATTATTTTAAAAATTTAAAAATCATAAATTTCAAAACTCAATATTTAAGTAAGATCCTTTCGATAAAATATTATTTTTATTTTTTAATCATTATAAGTTAACTCCATCAGAAAATGTAGTTATAACGATGAATAAATATTAAGTAAATGGTTATGAGGGCATGAAAAATGTAATGGAATTACACATGAAATTTAAAATATTAAGTGACTAATTTAAACACCCATGTACATAGATAAAATTCTTTTGTTCTTTCTTGAAAAAGGAAGAGATAACTACATAGCAATGATGAAACACGACAAGGTAATAGCAGTGACTAGAATGCTTTCAACTTCATCTCACTAAGCAATCCAGAAAATAAAGATATCAATTATGAATGAAAAAGTAGCAGTATGAGTCGGACTTAGATTCATGAATTCAAATGTTGAAAAGATTTTACCCAATGATCCCAAAGCCCAGTTGTGATATACGCAAACAACCCTCTGTGGACCTTTTCCTTCTTTCTTTACAATGATTTCTTTGTTTGTTTTGACAATGGAAGAGTAATTTTCGGTTAAACTCGAAAGATGGTTTGTTCGACTTTGATTTAATCAGTTGAGGTAGGTTGATCGATTTTGACATTGATTTAGTCAGCTATTTTGGTTGCTTACCACTTTTAGAATTTTGAAATTGAAATGACCGAAAAAATTGTTGAAAAAATATATATTAATAGATAAATAATTATATAAACCCAACCCAATAACCCAAGATCGTTTAACTAGAAAAATTGACCGAACCGACCGAATCAAAGTCGATTCGACTTGATCAATTTTCTCAATTAAAATTGATTAGATAATTTTTTTTCATATTAAAATCGATTAAATTAGTCAAACAGACTAATTACCTACTGTCTTCCCTTGATCATTATCCCATTTAATCTTTTTTTTTCACATCTTATCAAACTTTTCCCCTAAAACTTCTCAATGGAGTTTTTTTTTTTAAAAAATAATTGGGTGGTTGCCATTAATAAGGGAAAAGGAATAAAATGTGCATGAATGCCATGTGTCTTATGCTTTTCTTCACCATTAATCAGTGGTTGGCCCAAGAAAAGAAAAACTAAACCGAAGAGACTACCTAAAGGACTTCAAACGTCTAAAAAACATTTCCTAATCAAAACTCTATGAACATTCATGTATTTGACAGACAACCATCGTGGAGTAATCCCATGGCCTCTTCCTGAGTGACGTTTCAACAGTCAAGCAATGCACCCATCCATCCACTTCCATTGTTGTCCATCCTGTTTAAGCCTGTACTGATTAGGCCCTCAATGGAACATTCTGTGAAAAGGAAACCATCAGAAGTTATTATCGTTGATCTTCCAACATATTTCCCTCGTTGATTAAATGTCTTCTATCTTCATTGGCTGATATTGTGGCTTTTGGAGGGGCTTCCTCGATCCAAACCCTTGGCTCTGTCTACTGTTTCCCTTCCTCAGCCAAAGCATGCGTCGAATGGTTCGCCTTTCTTCCGACAAAACAACAGATAAATCGTTCAAATCTTTGTGCCTTTCTTTTTATTTCTTGTACGGTTGTTGCAATGCTGGACTTATCCTCAGATTTTAACTGGATTTATTTATGAGGGTTAAAGAGTCCCCCTCTATTGCCATATCATGAAATCCTAACTCTTCGGCGACTAACACCGTTTGCAGGCATGCAATCACCTCTGTCGATGTTGTATCAGCTACAAAATGATTCTGGTATGTGCATGCTGCAAGCATAAATCCCTCATAATCATGAAAAATAATCCCTATTACAGAGACTTGCAATGTTTTATTATACACTGCATCAAAGTTTCCTTTTACTTTGTTTGATCTTGGTGGTTGCCATGTTGCATTTTGTTGGTTCATATTCCTAGACGTACTTGAATCTAATAGAATGCTTTCTGCTAGGTAGGCTTTGATAAAGGAGATAAGTCTTGCAATGTTTTGTCATTCCCCTTGATGATACGTTTTGTTCCTTTGGTTCCATATTTCCCATAGGGTAATTGCGAGTCTTGTACATTGCTCTTCATTCATGCAGTTAAATAAATTAGCTAACCAATTTTTCCATTATTTTCTTTGGTGACTGATTGAGCCATCAATCCCGATCCCTTACAAGGTATCTCTAGCTGTTGTGCATTCCCAAAAGATGTGGCTAACCAATTCTTTCTCAGTTTTGCAAAATGGGCAAATGTCTAGCACTAGCAGCTTTCTAGATTGAAGATTGCTTAGAGTAGGAATATAGTTGTGTATTATTCGTCAAACTATAATTTTTATTTTGGTTGCCACTTTTAGGTTCCATAATCTGTTGTAAAATTTCTTTTGATTTAATGTTTGTGTTGAGTCTTCCTTTTGATCTGTGGGATCTAAAAGTAACCATTTGTAACCGCTTGTAGCGAGAATAAACACCTATATTGTCTCATCTCCAAATTTGAATGTCCTCAAGACTAGCACCAGCAATCGGGATGATGAGAATTTGGTTGATCTATTCATCATCAAAAGATTTCTCACAAAATATGAGCTTTCCAGGTACACTGACCAGTATCAATGAAATCTGCTACCATCGTGTATTTAATGTTAATGTCCTGATCCACAATTCTTTCTTGTCCAGGTCTTGGTAGCCAAGATCCGTTCCATATATTCACTGTACTTCCATCCCCTACTCTCCATCTTAGCCTTGCTTCAAGAAGCCCTCTCGTACTCCATATGTTTCTCCAGGTAAAAGAAGGGTGAGATCCTAATTTCGCGCTCAAAAATTACAATTGGGGTAATACTTGGCTTTCATAACTCGAGCTAACAAACGATCCGACTGCATAATTAATTTCCAACCCTATTTTGTAAGTAACACAATATTAAGTTTTGATAAATCTCTAAAACCTAACCCTCATTGCGATTTTGGTTTGCACATTTCTTTCCACTCGCACTAATGGATCCCTTTTCTAGTTTTAGAGTTTCTCCACCATAATTTTCTAATAATATTTTCTAACTCTCGACAAAGAGTGGTCGGTAATAAAAAACATTGCATCGTATAAATCGATATAGCTTGTAACACGGATTTAATAAAAGCTTCTTTGCCCCCAATTGATAATTGTTTAACACTCCAATTTTTAATACACTTCGAGAATCTATCTTTAAAACTTGCAAATGCTTCTGTTTTCTATTTTCTTACCATTGTTGGAAATCCTAAATACTTTTCTGGGTTGCTTGAAATTCTAACACCAAGGGGCGTTCCTAATTGGTCCTTAATGCAATTCATTGATAATTGCCCTTCATATTCATTGATAATTTCCTTTAAAGCATTCGCCCCTTCCATACTTGCTTCTCCAAATAAAATTCTATCCTCTGCGAAGAATAAGTGGGAAATTGACACATTAGTTCTCCCTACTCGTACACCTTTGATAAGTCCTTCATTCTTTACAAATCTCAACAGCGACACAAAACCTTCTGCATAGAATAAGAATAGATAAGGGTTTAGTGGGTCACCCTGTCTCAATCCCCATGATGGCTTAAATATTTCTCATCGCTTCACATTCAATAACATTGTGAATTCCACTGTTCGAACACATTGCGTAACCAAAGTTAACCATTCATTGCAAAAAACCATCCTCCTCATTACTTGTTCTATAAAGCTCCATTCAACTTTGTTGCATGCTTTGCTCATGTCTAATTTAAACGTAAAGTGTCCATGTGTTCTTCCTTTCTTTTGTTTTAGGGTTTGCAAAATTTCATATGCAATTAAAACATTATCTGTAATTTGCCTGCTAGGTACAAATGCCGCTTGTGCTTCGTCAATGCAAATTTACAAAACTAATCTAAACCTGGTAACCATTGCTTTAGAGATGATTTTGTACAGAACGTTATACAGGCTAATTGGTCTAAATTGAGTCATGTACTTTGGATTATCAACTTTTAGGATAAGCACAATACTTGTTCTATTAATCTCTCTTAGTTCTAATTTTCTATTTAAAACATTCAGACAATATCTAGAAATCTCCTCTCCGACAATGTGCCAATATTTTTGGTAGAAGAGTGTAGGAAATTCGTCAGGTCCTGATGCTTTTAAGGGGACCATGCTTTTTACTGCTATCGTAATTTTATCAATACTGAATTATGTAGTAAGCACTTGGTTCATGTCTTCTTGGATGCATCTATTGATTCCTGATAATGCTCTTTTAGAGTTCCAAGTATTTGATGTTGAAAACAACTCTTTAAAGTAATATGTAGCCAAATTTAGTTTAACTTCTTATTCAACAGCCCATTCTCCATTTGCCCTTTTTAATTTCTTTACGTAGTTTTTTTTTTCCGTTGGTTCGCAAAGTTGTGGAAGAAAGATGTGTTACGATCCCCAAATTTGAGCTAATTTTCCCTTGCTCTTTGTTCCCAATACAACTCCTCTTTGTCATCTTCAAGATTTAAGGCTAATTTAACTTCCTCAATTTATGCTAATGTATCATCATTTGGATCACTTATATTTAACTCATCAATTTTTTTCAAGAAAAATTGCATTCTTTCTTTTACTTGACATTAAATAACCTATTTCCTTTTTGAGGCATTCTCTTAACGTTCAAAGCTTCATTGGGACATCTTCCAAGTTTTCTTCTGAAAAACTCCTTAATTCGTTATTCACATAAATCTTCCAATATCCAATTTGCACTAAATCTGAAGTCTCCTTCGATTCAATATTTAAACAAATAATTATTGACCCCCAACTCAACCAAAATTGGGCAATCATCTGATATGATATGTGTTAAATGTTTTAAAGAATATCCCGGAAAATACTCCCACCAAGCTTTATTTTCCACCACATTATCAAGCTTTTCACGAACATTATTCTTTGGCAACCTTCCCTCTTCCCATGTGTACCATCTTCCTGAAAAGCCTAGATCATTAAGATTACAAATCTTCAATACCTCTTTGAATCGGGCCATGCTTCTTTCATTCTTCAATATCCCCCCCGAATTTTTAAAAGAAAACATGATTTCATTGAAATCTCCTATGACTAACCATGAGAGTCTCTGATCATTCCTTAAATTTCTTAGAAAGGACCAAGTCCCTCTCCGATTGTGTTCCTCTGATGCACCATAAAAACCAGTGAGTCTCCAAGCTGATATACCTTCTTTTTCAAGAATTTTCACATCAATATGATTTTTTTGAAAAGCTTCTCAACTGAACCATATACTCCCCTTTCCATCCAACCGACTGTCCATCTTTAGATCCAGTTGCTCCCACCTCTATTCCACTAGTGAACCCATACCTCTCTCGAACTTTTTCCATTCTCTTCTGATTCAATTTTGTTTCCATTAGAAACAAAACCTGGGGCTGGACACGCGTCACCTTGTTTCAGAGGTGGTTAATCACTCGTGGATGCCCTGGTCTACGAATGTTCTAGCTTAATATTTTTATTGTGTCCAGTCGGCACGCTTACTAGCAGTCGCCAATCTCTCAATTTTTTGAGTTAGTGCACTTGGGTTTTTTTCAATGCCAACATCCCCTTGCCTTATTCTTTGCCTTTTTTTTTCCTACATGAATTACGATTGGGGCGATTTCCAACGTTGAATCCCATTGGTCCTTCGTCCCCACCATAGTAACGTTTTCTTCATCGATTAAGTTCCCTTAGGTTCTAAGATCTAGCTCCATTCTGGTAGTGTTCCTACTACTTTGAAGACCTTTCGGTGATTCTTCCCTAAGCCATTTACTGCTAGTAAACATCTGTCCTTGAGGGTGCTTGAAGTGATGAGTTCTAGCCAAAAACTTCTTTGGTGCCAATGGTTTTCCTAATAGGGCAAAAACCCTCCCCGTGCTTTAGTTTTGTGCATAGGAAGCAAAACAATGTAAGCTTTTCATATTGGAAGTATGACTACCTTTCTTTCCGTTTCTCCAAAATTAATTTCTTTTTCCTTTTCAGCGTAAATTTCACATCTATTTTTACCCGAAATCAGATGTACCTTCGCTCCCCCTCTTGAGATTAATGCAGCATCATATTGGATATATTTCCCTACAAAATTTCCCAATTGTCTTGCTAAGTCCACAGAAATTATACCATTAGGCAAGTTGTGGACTTGAATCTAGCAATACGTGTGGTGAAGAAGAATTTTCTTAGGATCTTCTCCCGTTTGTAAGCGATGAAAAATTATAAGATGTCTATTGAACGATCACGGTATGCCATCAATGACTCTCTTAATATCAACCTTGTATAAGAATTTAAAAAGATATCATTTGTCGCCTAGATTTGATATAACCACCCCTCCTAGTGGATGCCACAAGTTAGCCAATGTTCTTTTGAGGTTGGGAAGTGGATAACGCAATCTGTTAGAGCTTTTCCCGCTAAGAAAAATTGATGCTCATTCTCTATTGTAATCTTGTTCCTTGTTCACGATATTGGTTCCTCCTCTTCATCCTCTAAATTAAAGTTTTCAAGATTTGCTTCCATTAAAATACCTTACATTAAAATACCTTAGTATCAAAGGATCTTTTGAGGAAATTGATAACCACCCAAAATCCGAGGTTGCGTCGCTATTTATCCCCCCAATACCCAAGTAGAAAAATCACGAGAGAAGAGTTTAATCGTTCCTTACTGAATTCGATAACACAAACCCCAATCGATGCTGTTGTGAATGTTCTAAAAAAGAGAACTAGGGGGAAAAATCACAATGACGAAAGGAAAAAATCAACGTGCCAAACCCTAGCAGACGAAATAACTAGAAACTCTTACCCACCCTTAGAGACTTTGTTGACTAGCTCGTAATTAAACATGATTTTTCTTTAACTTCTCAATGGAGTTATATCATTATATTACAAACCGTAAAAGTTTTGAATTGATAAGTTATATTATAACATAATATAATAATTATGAACCTAGATAATATATATGGTAAAGTGAAGTTTTTGGAAACAATTAGTTGTATTGCAAATTTTATTAAGGAAAGTTTTTGTTTATTAAATTATTAAAATTCAAGTTACCATACTTTTTTTATTAAATTATTACGAAGGTTAACGATACATATTTAATGTCTAAGAACTTTAATATTAATTAGTGCCTGTACATTATAAAT
>CM025146.1:11499281-11510200 GCA_013467495.1 Gossypium gossypioides
TTTCTTGCGATTGAAAATTAGAAATTTGTAGATTTATTTTTATTCATGTTTGAGATAGACATGGTTATAATTTTAAGGAACGTTTGAATTTATGGAGGTGCCGTGGAGTTGGGTGACCCACAAATTTCATCTGCTACGCGAGTATGGAGCCATCACCCGGGAAGTCGAATCGTGTTTCAACTCAAGGTCCCAGTTGGCAATGATTATACGGCATGGGGTTGAAGTGTAACTGTGGCTTTAAGTTTACAAAGGTTATGCTGTTAAAGGATGGAGCATAAATAGGGCCTCAGTTGATAGTGGTTATGAGGGCACGACAGCTAGTTTTTCCTCGTTAGAGGAGGATGATTTATAAAATGCAATAGCATTTTAGTATAATTAAGTATTTCGTTTTATCCATGTCCACCAAAGGCGGCGACCCCGTTATTATAACTTGTGACATAATTGGGGTGTAACAGGTTTTACTAACAGGGTCACCGCCTTTGGTGGAGATGGACAACACGAATTACTTGATTATACTAGGAGCCCCTTGCGTTTTCCTTCTTTGCACTTCCATATGGTTTTTATAAAGCATGCTCATCTTATAAGGAGAAACTAGTTGTTATGCCCGCGTAACTACCGTCAACGAGGGCTCTAGTTATGCTCCATCCTTTGATAGCATAACCTTTGTAACCTTGAAGCCCTAGTTACACCTCAACCCGAGAAGGTATATTTACCGCCAACTTGGACCTTGAGTTGAAAAGCAATCCCGATTTATTGGGTGATGGCGCCATACTCACACGTTAGGTGAAATTTGTAGGTTACTGAGCTTCATGACATCATTGTGAACCCAACCACAACTTAAATCTATGACTATGTCTCCTTCAAAGCAAGAGAGAAATAAATCTTCAAACTAAAAAATTCGTACACGTAAGGAAAAAGAAAAAAATTAGAATACTGAATTAGAGGATGAGAATGTGCATTTATATAGGAAATGGATCGGGATAAAAAAGGGATTTTTTATCTTGGGTTGCAGGGACTTAAAGCAAAAGGTAATTCGTTGATTTTCTATAGAATGAACTCAATATAGGCCTTTAATTTTCCATACCAACATTTGAAGCATATTATTGATCTAAAGGATACTTGGCACTAGAAGTAATCGGCGTTGTCATGAAAACTTGAATTTTCTCCCTACGTTGTTGTCGAAGCAAAGGTAATTCGTTAATTTACATGTAGGTTTAAGGTTTTAGGTGATGAGTACTATATTTTTTTTTACAATTTTCTCAGTTTTAAACATGTGGAACAGACTATTCCGTTGAAGATGAGCAGACGAGTGAGAGCTCTTATCCATTACAACAATCAAATTTGTGAGACTGAAATTGACCTCGTTTTTGTATTAGCACAATCCGAAGATCTGACATTCAAATAGACCATAATGTTAAAGGAGCTTCGGAAAAGGATTAGGTGCAAAGTAGGGATCCAAAGAAGAATTTTGAGCCTCAGATTTAGATATCTTTCGTCATTGGAACCCGTAAGATATGTCATTTTTTAAAACAAGCGGGACAATGATTTGAAGTAGGTGACCGAATCCCATTGCTCTAGTGGGAATGTTGTGTTGGAGTTGTATGCCGACTTCGTCGAGGAGGAGAAAGGTGTCCTGAGCTCCCAGACACCGTGTCCACCAAATCTCACACCTAATAAAGAAGCTGAAAGTCCCACCACACGATTGTATGGTGGATTCACATTATTGTTACAAAGCTCATACCAAGACTCGCCAGGATCATCTTTAATGGCAAGACATTCATCGATTTCGCCCCTCGATCATTGGGGTGGGGGACAGTTGATCTGTCGTAATTTGATGTAGCAGATTAAACTAGTTTTCACATTTAAGAAGCTTGAATACAAACATTTTTGTTATTTTTTAATTCAGTTTCTTTAGTTTTGTTTACATTCAATAAAATGTGCACATTGAGCCTTTAGAGGGCATGTTGGGTCAATACAGGACGTTATGTCGCAACATGGGACATCCGATGTCGCAACATAGCGAGCAGAATAGAGAAAGTGAGAAACTGCCTTTAATCTCGCGGCATAGGCTAAGGGTGTCACGACATACCCCTGAAGATGGCTTTAGAGGAACATGTTAGATGCTACATCGCAACATAGGTCCTGATGTGTCATGACATCGACTCTGTGATGGGAATAAAATACGATGCAGGGGCGTTTTGTCTGCACAATCGAACTTTAAGCTTGGAAACGTTAGCTAACCTAGGGTTAAGGATGAGGGCTACCTGAAGGCTATAAATAGGCCCCTTTAGCACATGTAAAAAACATCTAAGTTTTAACCTAGTTTTCTACCGTTAAATTTAGTCTTATTTTCTTTCCTTCTTAATTTTTCCTAGTTTTAGTTATTTGCTTTCTTCAAGAGATTTGATTGTAAAGGAGATCAACTTCTATGGATTCATGCTTATTATCAATATCAATCAGGCTTTTCTTAAACTCTCTATTTCAATCCATTCCCTATGATTAATTCTTCAATTTATTCCATGTTGTTTATGAAATCCATGAGGAATTAATCCTTCTATGGGAGATTAGCGAGTGGAAGCATGATCTCTTAACTGTTTTGTATGGTTATTTAATAGATCAATTGTTTGGGAAAGGAAGAACGTAAAATAAACCCTAGGCCTAACAACTCCATAAAGTTATCAAGGTGGGAATTAACTCAAAATTAGTATTGTCCATCCGTGAACACATTGACCCCAAACCTGTCTAGACTGTGAGGTCAGAAGATAAGTAGTTCTTACTGACTCGTTATGTTTGTAGAAGATCAGAAGATCCTGCTAGGGTAGCGACTAGTTGATTGATGAAGAACCCGAGACGACAGTTGATTGAGATTGTTGAAGTAAGCTAATCACCCATATTCAGATTTGATTCACTTTATTTCTCTCTCTTGCAATTTTACTCTTTTTATGTTATTTTATTTCTTTAGTATAAGAAACCCTAAAATTATCTCTTATTTTACTTTTGTACTATAACTGACTTAAAGTATTAATTAGATCTTTAATTGTTTAGGTTAAGATTGTTTTAGTGCTCACCTCCATTGAGTACGATCCTCAGAGTACATACCTATTTCGTTGTAAAATCTATATTACAACTTGTCCCATATACTTGCGGATATCGCCTCGTAATTCTTCATTCTATTACAGTATTCACACTCTGGACATTAGTACGTCTAGAGGCGGTCAAGTTGTTGGCGCCGTTGCCGAGGAGGTAAGGTCACTAGATTGATTTTAACTTTTGCTTGTTAAGGAATAATTAGGAAATTAGTAGGCTATAGCTACGCTTTTCAATTTATTTTGTTACATAACACTTCTAACATTTGTTTAATTTTAGGAATCTTAGACACAAAACAGTCAGTCAACACAAGTCATGGATGACTTCTATTATATGTGGTCCGATGAAGACTTTGATTATGACGAAGATATTTACGAAGAATGAGTATATGAAGATTGGGAAATCCAGGAGAATCAACGATTACTAATGATCGAATTAAGTCAACTCCGAGGAGAGACCCCAACTCGTCCCTCAAGATGATAATGACCACAATAATATGCCATCAGAGAGGTACCAAGAGGTGCCAAGTCCGAAACTACTCAAAAAAGAGAATGTTATCTTAGGAGCTTGTGGAAAAGGAGAATCTTTAGATTATTATCCCCTCCAACCGATGAAAAAATATTTAGACAACTTAAATGGAACTTCAAAAAGAGGAGATATGGAGCTAGCAGAGAAAATGGATAGTGAATTGAAGAATCAAATAGATCAGGAAAACATCGTCTCAGAAACTTCGGGTGATATTGAACCACAAGAACAGTAGAATAAAGACTCGCCATCAAAGACGATGATAGTTAAGACTGAGTTAATAGAAAAATGTCTATCAATTCAAAAGTTCACAGGACATGAAAACAAGAAACCAGTGATTCCGAAGGATGAGCCTAAATTGACAATTCTGTTCGCATCCCTAGTCCTAAACGAAGCATCCCAAAAGTCTATAGATCTGGGAATTTTCCAGCTTCTAAAAGGAGTGGGAAAAATATATATTGATAGAACTTACGATCATATAGCAAGTTACCGTCAAGTCAAAAATTCGGTGTGTATAAACCTCGAGTTATAACTGTTACAGAATGTTCGATTCCTCTAATGACCACCGAAAGGAATTATTTGCAATCCAATAGATGGATTTAAAAGCCTACTGAAGTAAAACTCCAGTAACACAATACAATCTTCTTTCTCTATCTCTCTGCAAATAGCTTTAAAAAGTACTTCTGAAAATGCATACCTGATAAATGAAAAGAACAGAAACACCATGGACAACCGCAATCCATAACCTTTCTCCAACATAAAAATGCTAAACACCAGTTAAAGTAGTTAT
Source organism: Gossypium gossypioides (assembly GCA_013467495.1). NCBI lineage: Eukaryota > Viridiplantae > Streptophyta > Magnoliopsida > Malvales > Malvaceae > Gossypium > Gossypium gossypioides. The sequence continues at coordinate 11,503,684 of CM025146.1, forward strand.
TTGGGTATGTGGCCATGCAGATTACTAATAGTTATAACCTACGAAAAGAGTTGTCGATCATTAAAGTAGGCCAAAAAGGTAAATTCAGAGAACGAGACAATCGTGGTCAAATAGAATGACATGATGGGTGCTGGACTAATACAGATAGAAACAAATTATAGGAAGCTCATCGGTGCATATTGACTAAGCTGACGGACGAGTCTAGTAGTAAAACCTAACTTTTTCTACTAATTGACCATTATTAATTGTACTAACTACATAATTTGCTAACAAAATTGTTAACATGTTATAGGTAGGTAAAAGACGGGTCCAACAAACGTTTGAAGCATGCCGAAGAACCAAAAATGTGGAAAACAAGGTAAACGTTATGACACAGACAACTCTGTGTCGTAACATCAAGGGTAGTAATGAAAAAGTTTACAAATCGACCTAATGTCGCGACATAGAAGACAATTTATTTAGAATTCTAAAACAGTAGGGTGTGTCGCGACATTAAGGTTCGATGTTGTGACGCAGGTAGTCTGTTAGGGATGTCACGACATGGAACCCATTTGTCGTGACATCGCTACAATTTTCTGCAGAGGTGACCCGACTGCGCAACCCGACGACATAATCATTATTTTACTCAAATTTTAACCCTAAAAACACCCTTTTAATCATAAAACTATCCTTCTAATTTAATCTAACTTCATTCTAAACATTTAGTCTTCCAAAACCTCTCTAAAACCCCTTTTCTCCTCAAACCCTAAATTTCTAATCCCTCATTCCGTCTAAGAAGCAACTTTGGAAGGTATTGTCAACAACAAAATAGAGAGGGGAGCACATACAAAGCAAATAAAAGTTAAGGTTAAAGTATTCTCAATCTTTTACTGTTTTATTAGTTACTGTTCATATCTATGTTGGAAATATTATACCTTCTAGAAAGAGTAAGAAAACTCCTGTTTCAGAAACTCCATGTGCTTCTGACCCTGTTAGATTCCATAATTCCAATATAGGAAAATAATTTTTGGAGTCGGAGGGAAGACCTTTAATTCAGGAGCAAGGGTTTGAACCCTCGATGGTCTATTGCAAGGAAATTTGGATTTTGGTTTGTTATCATCAATGGAAGCAATTTTGTGTTACTCCCATGAATAATGCAAATATACTTACGGTTCATGAATTTTATGCGTCCCTTAAGGACCAAATAATCAAGAGAGGCTCTAATGTAGTAATCATTGACGTTGAAGTACGTGGGGAAGACATTTCAATTTCTCCTAATGATATCTGTGAATTTTATAACATCCCATTTTATGAAAAATATTTTATTAATAGTATAGATTTAGAGAGATTTCAAAAAATTGACATGGAAGATGTTATAAAATATTTGACACAAGGCAGCAGTTGTTGGAATTACAGGCTAGATACTGAGCTTCCTACGAACTTTAACCAGGCTTTGTCATACAAAGCCCAACTCACCATGCCACTTCAATGGGTGGAAGCTCCCACAAAAAAATATGTCAGAGGAAAGGGAAAAGCCTCTATAGAGAAGAGGCGTTCTCATCCCTTTGATGATTCATATGAGGATTGAGCAATTTTTTTATTCTGTTTTAAAAGACTTATATTAATTATTGGATGATTTTAATTTAGACTTTTTAAGAGTAGGATTAATAAGTAGATTTTCTTTTATTTTTGTTGCATTGTGTTTAATTTTTCTATATAGGAACCTGACATGAAGGAGACAAACAAATTTGAACTTTCAACAATCAAAAGAGGAAGCACCCACCAATAGGAGTTCAAGCAATCACGATCAATCAAGTAACTTCTTTCCTTATCTTTTGATGGGCTACACATTGAGGACAATGTGTCAACTAAAGTGTGGGGGGTAACATAGAAAGTTTGCTTTAATTTTTTACATTTTCTTTGATTTTTCTTGTCTTTTGGTGTGCTTGAGCTTGTAGAAATACAAGTGATTAGATAGGAGCATGTACATAGGTTGCTTGTGTTTATGAATAAGTTTGGCATAATGATAGGAGATTTTAAGTTTTTGATTATTAGACTACCAAAGGTCTATATGTTACATTATAAGTAGGTATATAGATATCATTTATACCAAGTGATATAGAAAATACAAGGAAACGAGCTTGCTAGTATGAATAATAAATGGTTGAATTTATGTTTGTTCGGTTGATTAAATTCGTGCATGTTAAGACATTTAAGGATGACCTAAGCCATTGTTTGTAACACATCCAGAGCCAAAAAGTTGTCCTATTTATATTTCACCTTTAGTACGAATTTGAGCCTATTAACACTTCTTGATGGACCTCATTAGAAACCCCAAGCCTAATAACGTTAATTTGTATTTGTGTTTTTTCTTTGGTCCTGCATTACACGATTATAGACGTCTGGCCATACGTATTAAGGGTTAAGTAGATACATCATGGCGGATTTTGTAAAATTAAAGTGAAATAGGAAAGATTAGTGTGATATGGGAATTATAGGTTAGCCTAATGTGCGGAACAAAAAACATCCAAAAAGAAAATTAGTACAAGTAAAAAAGGCTTCTGAATGGAAAAACATTCATGAGTGAGATTTATTGAAAAAGAAAAAGGTCACAAAAGAAATAAAAACTCGTTCATTAGTGCACAAAAACTCGTAAGGCTAGCCATAGTTACTATGTCATGCTATGACTTCCTATATATGGAGCGACAAAGAAGGTAGATAAGAAGAAATAAGGCAATGAGCGGGAAATGGTCACTAAAGGAGAAAAATAAGGATCAATACGATGTGCCAAACTATTTTTGTATTTGTAACCCATTGATGCTTACCATTTTTGAATTCCATACCTGTCCTAAGCCTTAGAATGTTACAAGCCGAAAAGCCCTATGTGACCTAAGTATCCTTATGCATGAATGAACATCATACTAAATATTCACATAAATGATTATTTGTATTCTGCTTGGATAATCAAAGTACTTATATGATTTGTTGATGGATTCTTACAGATGAGAACCTTAATACTTGTATATTTTGTAACATACTAAACTTAGATGTTTGTGATCAAAGGTGGTAAGTCAACTACTCATCGTGTTGAAATTGTTAGAAAACGTGAAATGCCTAAGTCATATGCTCCGAAATCAATACTTGTACCATACTTGCTCAAGGGTCCTCATTTTCATTTTGTAATCTTTGTTTATGTTCCTTGAGGACAAGCAATGACTTAAATGTTGGGGAGTTTGATATGTTGTAATTCAGTATAGCAGATTAAACTAGTTTTCACATTTAAGGAGCTTGAATACAAACATTTTAGTTATATTTTAATTCAGTTTCCTTAGTTTTGTTTACATTCAATAAAATGTGCGCATCGAGTCTTTTATTAACCTTAAGGGCCGAATAAGGCCTAAGGGAGAGCTAACATAATTTGTGACTGTGCAAGAGACCATTAGAGGGCATTTAGGGTCAATACTAAACGTTATGTCGCAACATGGGGGATCAGATGTCGTAACATAGCTAGCAGAATAGAGAAAGTGAGAAAATTCCTTCAAGGCCGCTACACAGGCTGAGAGTGTCACGACGTACCCCTGAAGATGGCTATAGAAGAACATTATGGATGCTATGTCGCGACGCAGGTCCTGGTGTGTCATGACATTGACTCTGTGACAGGAATACAACACGAAGTAGGGGCATTTTGGTCTGCACAATCAAACTTTAAGCTCGAAAACGTTAGCTAACCTAAGGTTAAGGACGACGTCTACCTGAAGGCTATAAATAGGCCCTTTTAGCATGTGTAAAGAACATCTAAGTTTGAACCTATTTTTCTTTCGTTAAATTTAGTCTTGTTTTCTTTCTTTCTTAAGTTTTCCTAGTTTTATTTATTTGCTTTCTTCATGAGATCTGATTGTAAAGGAGATTAACTTCTGTGGATTCGTTCTTACTATCAATATCAATCAGGCTTTTCTTAAACTATCTATTTCAAGCCATTCCCTATGATTAATTCTTCCATTTATTCCATGTTGTTTATGAAAGCCATGAGGAATTAATCCTTCTATGGGGGATTAGCGAGTGGAAGCATGATGTCTTAACTGTTTTGTAGGGTTATTCAACAGATCAATTGCTTGAGAAAGGAAGAACGTGAAACAAACCCTAGGCCTGCCAATCCCAGGAAGTCATCAAGATGGGAATCAATCCAAAATTGGTATTACCCATCCGTGAACACCTTAACCCCAAACCAGTCTGGACTGTGAAGTCGAAAGATAGTAGTTCTTGATGACTTGTTATGTTAATGGAAGATCGAAAGATCCTGCTAGGGTAGTGACTAGTTGATTGACGAAGAACCTGGTACGACAGTTGATTAAGATTGCTGAAGCAAGCTAATCATTCATCTTCAGATTCGATTCACTTTATTTCTCTCTATCGCTTGCAATTTTACTCTTTTTATGTTATTTTATTTCCTTAGTTTAAGAAACCGTAAAATTATCTCTTATTTTACTTTCGTACTATAAATGAATTAAATTATTAATTAGATATTTAATTATTTAGGTTAAGGTTGATTTAATACTCCCCTCCCTTAGGTACGATCTTCGGAGTACTTACCTACTTCGTTGTAAAATCTTTATTATAACTCGACCCGTATACTTGCAGATACCACCTTGTAATTCTTTATTCTATTGCAGTATTCACACTCTAGACGTTAGTACGTTTGGAGGCAGTCAACAGTCAGGGGTATTTGGTCACTAGGCCTACGACCCACCCGTATAACATTCATTCAGTGCCTTTGATTTTAATTTCAATACGCCGGTGTTCAACACTAGTAACACTCAGACGGGCACGCCATCAAGTTATTTGGGTGGGTCAAAAAAGAATGATTTTGGGATTAACCCAGGGTTTACAAGAATAGATGATCTACTCCTGAAAACCTCGACTGGTGGGGGCACATCAAACATTGGATTCCCAACTAGGGTTGATAACTAATAGGGAGTAGAGAACGAAGAGGTCAAAGAGGACAAAGAAATAGATAATGACACGATAGAGGAAGCGGAGTTTAATGGTGCAAAAATTACAGTAATTTCATAACCAGATCTCATAACTGAACTAGAAGATGGTGGATCTGACGGTGAAGCTACGAACATTGTTTGATAGGATGACCCAAGTTTCATAGCTTACCAACCCCCACCACACATACGAAATCTTGATATTGCTACTGAGGGGGGTTTAGAATTCTCAGACCTCTCTCATAAGAGACTAGGGCATGCGTCTTCGTCAACAAATTTTGTTCATTTAGAGGTTGGGATGGATTTTGACTCCAAAGATGCTTTTGTAGCTATTGTCAAGCGGTATTGCATACAATTTGGTGTTAACATCATCCTTACATGCTCTCGATCCGAGAAATATGAGGCTAAGTGCGCAATACATGGAATAGGATGTCTATGGAAAATCATGGCATCTTTGAGGAAGAAATCGACGTTCTGGATGATCCATAGTTTTAAGCTTATATTATAATTAGAATTATAATTATAAGAGTTAAATGACTATCTTCATTATCATCACTATAATATAAGAAACAATGTTTAATAACCATTTAAGTCCCTTGGTTAATTATCAATTGGGTCCTCAAGCATTTTCCAAATTAAAATTTAATAGCGATTAAACTTTTACAATTTAGTCTCTATACTATAATTAATTATTTTCTCGGTATCATTTCTCTATCATTTATTAATATATTTTCATACTAACTTCGTAATCCTTCTATTATAATTTCACGGACTCCGTTTATGGAATTGAGTTCAAAAACCACATAATCTGACACCGTCTCAAATCAGGTCATTAAAGAGCCATTGAGGAACAAGATATGTGGCCTATTGCAAGAGGAAGAGGTGACAATGTCCTTTGCCAAAACTAAAAGAGCAGGGAAGCTAAATGCACAAATACATCATCAGTGTAACTTCCACAGGAGATGTTAGACGTTTTCTTGACCACACTGGTCTCCTTATCAACAGGAAATAATAATAGACTACGTTGGAAATTTTCAAAAACAATATTTCTCTCCCTTGCTAGTGCGTATGAGCTGGTTGATGGGCAAGTTAACATGTTGCAACCTCCATCACCTTTAGAGAAAAAATGAAAAAGAGTTTGGAAACTAAAACTCCTAAAAATCCAAATCTTCTTCCGTAAAAGATTTCAAAAAATTCTCCCAACAAAAGAACTCTTTCCATATAGAGGTTTCAATATTGAGGGAACCAATGAATACCTAATATGTCAAGAGAATAACAAATCAATTGAGCACCTGTTTGACCAATGTCTTATTGTCAAGTCCATTTTGATTACAGCCTACAAAAAGCATACATTCGGTCAAGCATGGAACAATGGCTTGATGCTAATCTTAATGGAAAATAGTGGATACCTAAACCGAGACTCCCTTGGTTTCTTATCTTTGCATTCACATTGTTGGAGATATGGCCTGTAAGAAATAAAATAGTGTTTAGAAATGAACTAAGGCTTAACTATATTCTTGATAGGGCTGTTGAAAAGCTTTAGAATACTT
>CM025146.1:11529109-11541806 GCA_013467495.1 Gossypium gossypioides
TTAATGTATAATAAGTTGGGCGCTCAAACTAATATCGTAGTAAGAAAAGTGCCACCTGAATTAATATTAAAACGTAAAATTAGAATATGAAAAATACTTTTTAAAATATTTTATTATGATTTTCAAAATTGTCAGGTCCTCTTCCTTATGGGAATGGGCTACATTTTACTGTCCCAAGGCCGGCCTCCCAAGGGTACGAACTATGAAAATAGGGACGGGCACAAAGGGCATATTCGGAATTACGTAACAAATCTTGCCGCTTTTTTCCTTCAATTTCCCGCCAAAAATACAGAAGAAAAAAAAGCTCCCAAATCATTCCCCTTCTTTTTTCCCTCTCACAGTCACCGGCACTTTCACTTTGCTCCTTCCTATGGACATGGACATGGACATTCCGCTCCCTGAAGAGCTCGAGTTACTGGAAGCCAACTCCCATTTTTATGAAGAACCCTACATAGATTCTCCCCCGTCCGATCCCTCTCCTCCACAATCACCGCCCTTGAAAAACCTTGAAATCGACGGCTCAAAACGCCCTCGAAACTCCGACGCAATCGAATCTCCACCCGAGGAGAACAAGAGAACCAAAAGAATTGATATTGAGGAGGAGGAGGAGGAGGAGGAGGAAGATTGGCTACGGTACGCTCCGCCAGAGGAAACTAACGTTGAGGTTGCAGTTGAAAAGGATGAGGAAGTTTATTTGTCAAGGTTTATGTCGGCAATTAATGGCGATTGCATGCCTGTCACCGCGCCAAGTGGTGGCGAAAGAGTTTATGCGAAGATTAGCGGTGCGCAGAGGGATGAAGGATTGGAGAAATTGAATCGCAAAGAACGATCTAAAGGTAGTTTATGCAAAATTTAGGATAATTAGAAAAAAAATGAAAATTCTCAACTATAATATATGGTTCTTATGTTTATTTGAATTAATGTTTAATTTCTTTGCAGGCCTTCTTCCTGAACCAGTCAATGTTCTATTGCAAAGAGTGGAACAACAAGCTTTTGCCAAGGTACATTGCCATTTACAAAAATTGAAGGGTTTCTCCCCCTCTCTCTTTAATGCTGCAAATCTTGAATAAATTCACTAACATGTTAAAGTGATTTTGAAAATGTTCATTTGTTTGTGTCTACATGTTAGAGTATTTGTGGAATTGGAGTTTGCTACACAAAATTGTTTCCTTATATTTCAATCTTTCTAATGTGAAAGAGGAGTTGTAGCAAACAAAGTGAAGATTACATTCTTGTACAATATTATCAAATATGAAAGTCAAAACTAGGGGAAATTATAGAAGATTTAACAGTCAGCCATAATTTCTTTTCATGTCACGCTAGTGTCTAGTTAGAAATAGTTTTGAATCTTTTTCTTTGATCTATGTTGAGCTCAACTAAATTGAAATTTGCCCTTGGCTTTATTAATTAGCAGTTCTAGATAGTCATATAATTTTGCTATGGAAAGAATGGTTCTTACAATTCATTTATCGGGTGTTGAAGGCCTTGGAAGCAAGTTCTGAACATCAGAATGATATAACTATTCCCAAGACAACTATGGTCCATGAACAACTTTGGGTCGAGAAATATGCTCCAAGTTCATTCACTGAGCTCCTTAGCGATGAACAAACAAATCGTGAGGTACATACTAGTTACTTACATTCGTAGTTCATGGAGACGATAATTGTTTTAAGCTTTATGTATGTATGTGTATATATCTTTAGTTATCAAGTTCTGATGGTGATCTTACTGCAGGTCCTATTGTGGTTAAAACAATGGGATTCCTGTGTTTTTGGATCCGAAATTAGGAGTACCTCAGATGAAGTTTTGTCAGCTCTCAGACGACATTCCTCTACTCAACATAAAAAATCTTTTGATTCGGATTTTTCAAGAAAGAATAGAGGACATAGATGGATTAACGGAAATAACAACCACATTGATAATGTGGATCATGGGACCAATAATTTAAAAGGTATGCAGGACTTTTGGAACAAAAACTCAAGGCTCACTGGTCCACCAGAACAGAAGGTAAGCAATGGCATATTTGAGAGAGATCTGTCATGGTTGAGACATTTCCTTTCCTTCCTGTTAATAGATTTCCTTCAATAAGTTGAGGAGTTATAAAATCATTTCAAATTGGCACCAAAAAGAAATATCACAAGAGAAGGCTGCTCTATGACATCACGTTCTAGAAGGAGCAGTGTACAGTTTTAAGTACTTGTTCGGAAAACCAAATTGATCCGTTCCTAGTAGCTCTGGTTTACTTCTGTGTTTACTATACTTCAATATCTCTTGGTGTCAGTTGAAAGAAATTTTAGTTTTTCAATTTAGCAGCTGGTTTTCTTTGAATTCTTTGATATGTTATATGCATCACAATAAATGTAATCTGGTTTTTAACAGACTCCTTAGTTGAGAAATCATCAATTTCTTATCTTGTTTGGTGCTCTTAAATAACACAACGCATTTCTAGTAGACTAGAAAGTGTTAATTTGCTTCATCATATTTTAGTGCTAATCATCAACTTCTAAGATTGAAATCCATCATTAATTGAATCTTATGAAAATTGCAGATTCTTCTACTCTGCGGTTCCCCAGGGCTTGGAAAGACTACACTAGCGCATGTAGCTGCAAAGCATTGTGGATACCGTGTTGTGGAGGTCTTTTGTGTTTACCTTTTACTCATGCAAGGTCCCATAGGTTCATCAACATTGCAGGATATTGGCATTCAACCATTGCATTAAGCTGTTTCTGGTTGCCTCTCTGATACTATGTATTAAATAAGATTTACTTTGACAGAGAGGATTTAATTGGCTAAAAATGATTTTATAGAGTCATGGATGTCTTGTTAATTTTCACAAGCATTATATTTCTCAATTGATATGTCTAGAATGTTCTGTTACTTCTTGCATATTTTTGTGACACAATTTTTCTGTTTAACATTTGTATTCTGCATTAATCTTTTTAAGTATTTGATAAGAGTCCTGTGTAGGTTAATGCTAGCGATGATCGATCAACATCAACAATTGAAGCAAAAATCCTTGATGTTGTTCAGATGAACTCTGTCATGGCTGATGCAAGACCCAAATGTCTGGTTGGTTATTAATTATTTCTTTTCGAAAGTCTCATAGTTTAATTTAATTTATTTGTTTATGCAAGATGATACTCAAACAAAAGCTTAGCGAGTTGTTTGTAGGTGATTGATGAAATAGATGGAGCTCTTGGTGATGGGAAGGGTGCTGTGGAGGTTATTTTGAAGATGGTATGGCACGGTTCTGATTGTTGATGTCCTGTGGTTTTTGTGAAGCATATTCCAATCATGCATCTAGTTACGACATGCTCAATCGATCTTCAATATCTACTTTGATTGTATATTCTCTCTTTCAGTTGGCATTTTGGTGTTCTCTTTATAGTTATTTTTTTCTGCATGGTGGTTAAAACTTTAAAAGGTTGTGTGGAGTAAGAAAGCTTAATTATTATCAATTTATAAAAACTAGGGGTGTAAACAAGACATCATCTTTGCTTGCAAGATACTCAGGTTTGGCTCATAAAACAAAACAAAAAAACTGAATTGGCTCAATTATTGTTGAGCTGAGCTCAAGCATCTTTAGCTATCAAGTGAGTCGAATTTGGGTGACTTAATGCTTGACTTAAGTAGCTTGCAAGTCTAATTGAGTTTTTCTATTTCTAATATATTTTTTAGTTAGGAATGGAAATTTTCAAGGCAAACTTGAACTTGAACACGAACTTGGGCGCAAATAAATAAGCTTCAAGCCAAGCATGTGAATGAAACTCAAGTTTTGCTAGGTAAATGAATATAATTGAGGGAGCTCAAATAGTTTGATCTTTATATTGACTCAAGTTCGAGCTTTAAAAATGAAACTCCTTTGAGTTTGAGCCAAGGTTTGAGCCTCAAATTTTGTGTTGAGCTTGAGTTTCTTATGACTTGAGCTTGGCTCGGCTCAACTAAAAAGTTACTTTCAGTTACTCAAAAGAAATGCCAAAACATTCTCTTAAGAATTTCCAAAATTTTTATACTTTGTTAGTATTGTCTAAGTTAGCACAAGCCATAGGATAATCTTTGTTAAATTAGCGTGCTAAAAAGTGCATCACTACAATTCTATTGGTCAATAGGACAGTGAGTCATATGTTTACTTGATTCTATTCCTTTATTCTTTTGATGTTCATCAGTTTCTTTGGTTCTTTTTAAACGTTTTCTATAATTAACTGTATTTTGAGGGTAATCTATTTACAGGAAGGAAAGGAAATCTATCTTGGTTGAGACATTTCCTTTCCTTCATGTTAATAGATTTCCTTCTATTAGTTGAGAAGTTACAAAATCATTTCAAATTGGGATTCCGTTTCAGTTACTTCATTTATTTGGGTGTTGTATTTTTTCTGTACAGTTCATGAATCATACAATCACTCGATGCAGGTGTCTGCTGAAAGGAAGCATGATTTTGGGAAGGAAAATAATGCTAAGAAAAAAGGAAGTAAAACTGCATCCCTAACAAGACCTGTGAGTTTGAAATGCCATATGCGCGCTGTTTGGTAATATTTTGTAGGTGATACTAAGTTTTTGGGCCATCTATGTAGGTGATTTGCATATGTAATGACCTCTATGCACCTGCTTTAAGACCTTTGCGTCAGATAGCAAAGTAAGTTCTTTAGCTGTCAACAGTAGTAAGCATGTTGGTGATTTTGACCTGGTGCTCGTGGTATTTATTATTTGAATGATCACTTGGCAAGTGTTCGTAGCTCTTTGTTTCTTTTGCCTGAATTTATAAGAAGGAGCTCTTTTGATAATCTCTTTATTCCTTTTTGTTGGCATTTCTGCTCCTGAAGGAAAGAGTATTTGAATTAAAAGGTGCATTGATTTCCGCTGCATTAGGCACATAACTAGTGTGGATGAAATGCCTTTTGACCTCTTGTTTAATGGTAGTACTAATGATTGCCGGCTTTTAGAACTCCTTTTCATTGTTTGTTTGTTATACCTGGAAATTTCCTCTTTTTTCCCTCCTTAGCGGAGTTTTGAGGTGCTTAAAATTATTATCCTGACAATACCAAATATTTTTTTCCAGGGTTCATATATTTGTCCAGCCAACAGTGAGTCGTGTAGTAAGCAGGTAATTCATCTGCAATATTATTACTTAATGGTTATGATGCTTCAAGTTGCTCCCGGTGTTTTCATTGCATAATTGTCCTCAAAAAAGGAAATTAACATATTTATATTAGCTATTATTAGTTTCCAATACAACTTGATTGTGTGATGGAAAATATATTCATAACTAGGAAGAACAATTAATTAGTGAGCCTGATTTTCTAATTATGTTTCTTTTACAGGCTCAAGTATATTTGTAACAGGGAGGGAATGAAAACAAGTTCCATTGCCCTTACTGCACTAGCGGAGTTCACCGGTGAGTTTTGTTGCTTGTTGTCGAGGATGTTCTTTTACTTCCATTAGTGAAGATGTTCATATTATTACTAAAGCTTCTTTAGTTGCGAAATGCTTTTTCTCTCATTTATACTGGTTCTGGTTCTATTTAGGCCTTTGTTTTTTCTAGTCTAATCTCAAGATATCATTTTTATATTTGGGCCTTAATAATATGAACTATTTTAGTTGTGTTTCTTCCTGCCTTTTTTTTTTCTTTTTCTAATGTACTTATCTTTATTCCCTTTGGTTAAAATGTTTCAGAATGTGATATACGTTCATGTTTGAACACTCTCCAGTTTCTCCACAAGAAGAATGAAACCCTCAATGTGGTAAGACTTTTATGTCATCTTATGGTTTTGATTAAGAAACCTAGCACTGTTGCTGGAAGGGTTTTGGCTAATCTTACTAATTTCAGAAAGAAGTTAAAGGTTTAAGATTCAATGAATGATACTGCCCGCTAAGATAGAATTGTCCTTTCAGACTTTCCTTATGGGAAGAGTCAGGAAAATAGAATTTTTTGCTGCGCCAATTTAAAATGTTTTACTTTCAAGTGTAATGTGATGCCTGGTAAGTGTATAATAGTTATAACTAACACCAAAACTAAATAATTTTAAACCTCAACGTTAAATTTTGTTTCATAGGAGGCTATTAATTGAACAGCTCTCCATTGAAGTCTAGAATTCATATATGTTGGTATCTGTAAGATGAAGTTTATGGATTAGTATAATCTATAATTTGTTTCATTTGAATTGTTAGTCATTTCTAATGGCTACATCAGCACTTGGAGATCTTTTATCGTAGCTTTACTGTAACTCTAGCCTTCTTTTCTTTCTTTTGATGTATACATTTTTAGATGAATGAAATGTGGTATCTCTTTCCTATGCAAGTTTGCTTGATAATCTTAGACGTTATACCCTTTTGGTAGTTTAGATAATTTTTTAACTGCTTTCATTGATTCAATCTAATAGGTTATATTTGGCGTTTAATCAATTGTGACAAGTAACTTAACAATTTTACACATTGTTCCCTTCTTCCCTTTATTCTTTAATCATTGTTGTCAATGATTGCAATTGTTTATTTTTGAGTCTAATTCATTTTTTTCTTTTTCCATTTTCAACATTTTAAAGCTTGGGCATTTTATTTAGGGCAATGAGTAATGATTAGCATGGTTTCCTCTTTCTAGATGGACATCAGTTCACAAGTAGTTGGGCGGAAGGATGTCTCAAAAAGTGCTTTTGACATATGGAGAGAGGTATGGTAGTGACTTCTTTTGGAATTGTTTTAGTTATTTATCCTTTGAAGCATTTTTTTACTTGAGGCTGCTGTCCTTCAGATTTTTCATAAAAGAACAAAGCGGGACAGGAAATCTAACACTAGTTCTGGGAGCGGCTATGGTGAATTTGACTTTCTGCATGCCCTCATATCTAACCGGTAGATATTAGATGCCTCTCAATGTCTTTTATTACAATTCTGTTTGATCATTATTATTTTTCACTTCATGTTTCCCTCCAAAAGGTGTGATATCCTTGTAGTGGACCAGCAAGTCTTTTGCTTCTTTTTTTTTTTTGATTTAATTCCTTTGCTTCTAACCTTAAGTTATGAATGACTGTGCAGTGGTGATTATGATGTAATTTTGGATGGGATCCATGAAAACATTTTGCAGCTCCGGTATCATGATCCAGTGATGCATAAGACAGTAAGGCTTGCCTATCTGAAGTATTTGTAGATGACCTATTCAACTTATCTGAATTATTTGTAGATGGCCTATTCGTATGGCAATACAATATTGTTCACCTTGTTCTCTTTCCACAATGAAATCTTTACCATGTACTCATGATATTTCAAGGTCAAATGCTTGAATTCTCTTGGCATCTCTGATGTAATGCAACAGTATGTTATGCGGACACAGCAAATGTCCCTTCAAGGTGAACATATGCAGTACCAACTTCAAATCCCTGGCATGTTTATGGCCACTAAACACTAATCTGATTTTATCTTTCACTGCAGTTTACCAGCCTTCTGTTGCAATTACTTTGCATCGGATAGTTGCCCAAGTCCAAAAGCCAACTCTTGAGTGGCCAAAGTCATTTCAAAGGTAATCTCTACTCCATGCCCAAGTTCTGAAGAACCCAATGCCAAACATGGAGGACTAACAGTCGATAATACTGTATTTGGTGCAATGCTTCAGATACCGTACTATGCTGATGGAAAAGACAGATATTTTAAGGGCTTGGCACCAGAAAATTCCACCGTACATTTCTAGACATTTATCAACAAAGTCCTGCATAGAGGACTTGATATCTCCTTTGTTGCATATCTTGTCACCACCAAACTTTAGGCCGGTAATTGATTTGAATTTACTTAATTCTTTGACCTTTTCTGGCTTCAATTTCTTTCTTTCTTTTGTTTATTTAGGTAAATTAAGCAAGTTCTTGAAGCATGCAAACATAATGTGTCTTGCATCTCATGGTTTGTGTCTTTTTTTACTGCAAAACATGTATTCCTTTTTTAGTGTGTTAGCTGAACCACTATTTGTTAATTGGAGATTGCTTTTTCATTAATACTGGAAAAGTATTTTGCACAGTTACAATTAATTGTGTTCTGCAGTGGAATTTGCATATGCATTTTGATTGAACTGTATAAACAAATAACTTTATCTTGTTTGCAATTTTAAATATACGCTGTTAAATATGTTCCTATTGTTATTAAAGAATGCTTGGAAGGTGAATTATTGACAACGTAAGCAAGAAGTTTAACATTGGGCAAGGCTAGATGCAATCAAATAGGTGCAGACTTTTGGAAAGGTAGTGTCCCTAAGGTTTAGTATGCAATCCCCATGTAAGTTTTATTTGTTCTAAGCAAACTATAATCTAACAAAGGATCTTCAAGAGTTCCAAGTAAATTTTGACCCTTAAAATCTGTCCATGGATTTGTATCAGGAAAGGTAAATTTAATTCCAAGGGATGACGTTATGGACAATGTTGCCACATTTTTTGTTTAGATGCTGGGCTCTTTGTGCTAGTTATGCTATCGAGTTTTGTAAAGATAGTTAGTATTAGTCATTCGGTTGCTTACTAGTGTTTCTAGTTGTGCACATAATGCTTGACGCTACTCCTGCACATTTAGATACATAGTAATATACAATATTAATTGTTTAATGTTGATTTGCTTGATATTAATTCTTTGATCATTATATAGGGTGCCTACTGTTACTATTTTTGGTGTCCCCTCATCTCTCTCATGTATCCAGAATGTTCCTTTTCTATTTTCGTGTTATTCTCTTATTAAAAGAATGCAGCAGTTTCTTTCAAAAAAAAAGAAAGAAAAAGAATATAGCAGTTCTTCCATCTCATTTCTGTGGCTTTTCTTGTGCCTTCAACAGGTGGCATTGCACTTATTATCAGAAACTGAGAAGAATAATTTGACTCAATTAGTAAATGTGATGGTATCCTATTCTATAACCTATAAGAAAATGAAGTCTGATTCACTGTCCAGTAACATGGGACATGAAGTAGTTTCAGATGCATCAGCACTCTCTTTTGAGCCCCCCATTGGCGAGTTTATTGCTTACAAGGTTTCTAGCTGTGCTTTATGTTTAATGGCATGCAACTTTATTCAAAATTTCATGATTTTGACCTGAATTTCTCTCTCTGATATAAGTAGGATTACAGATCAGATCCTCATGTACTTGCCTTAGCTATGAAGCAGGTTTTATTGCATGAGGTATGTAATGTAGTTACTTGATAATATTCTGTATTTTTGTCTACTTCATTTTTAAGATATGCTAGTTTGATGTTTGCTGATGCCTGTCTCTGTTGGCATATAGCTTGATGATTGTTATTGGTGCTGAAGTTGCTTTAGACAGACAAAATTGAAATAGATTACTTTAGTACTCACCGGATTCTGACTATTTACTATCCCTTTTAATCTCTGTAATCTTTTATATAACTGGAAATAATCCAACAAATTTGTGGTTGCCATTTTTTGGGAAGTATCATGTAAATAGGGGGAGTGATCCTCATATGTGAGCTATAGGATAACCCTTTTTGTTCTGTTCTTGGTGAGACATTTATTGCGAGTAAAAGGGATTCTAAAAGAAGCAATAAAATAAGAGAACTTATACAGTAAAAAAGTTATTGTATTTTGGTGCCATGAAATTTATTTCTAAAGTTCTTGATGGCATTGCTGTTTCCAAATATTTCTTTAAACGGTTTCAAGGTTTTATTTAATATCTCAAAAGAATTGATGATAGATCATAGGATAGACATGGCTCAACATATCTATTTTTCCTAGCCAGATGAACAAATGTGTGTTGTAAAGACATTTATTTGACAGAACAGTGATATTGCAGTTTTGTTACTTTCGAAGTTTTGTAGGTTTAGTGGCATGCAAACTCAAGCAATTCATAATTAGATTTTAAAACTTGGAAATATCGTTAGGTGTCATTTTCATGGATTTAATCTTCATTATTTGGGTGCATTTTCCCAGGTACCTACTTCCACTCTAGACCTGCCATGAGTTACAATTTTTCTTTCTTCTGAAACCACTATGAGAAATATTAAATTAATCAATTTAGTCTAGATAGGAGTTTAATATCCCTATCCTCTTAATTTAAAGTTCTTTTAAGTATCATCTCTGTGCTTGGTGGATTTTAAGCTTGTAGCAGCTTTTAGCATAAACTTTTTAACATCATGTTCTTCCTTAGATTGAAATCTCTTCTGTCTGTCGAGTTACAGTCTTCAACATTTTATTTTCAGAAAAGGAATTTCAATTAAATGTAAAAGCTTTTATACAGTGTTCTTACTTGTCAAGGCTTTTGGAATTTATTCTGATTTCAGGTTGAGAAGCAAAAGATTTTGCAAGTAAGCACTGGGAAATCTGCGCAGAGAACAGATGGATGCTGCAATGGAGACCAGGGCGTTGTAGGGAAAGGGGCCAGTGTAGCCAAATCTGCTAAAACTATTGGTGAGAATGCTGGTGCAGGCACAAAGACCTTTGAAAATGAAAAGAATATATCAAATACAAGGCAAGGTAATCTTAGAACCACCACAGTTTCATCATCTTTGGTTTCTAGCAGAAGTGCCACCGTGGAAGCAAAGCAAAAATCCACTTCAGATGTCAGGAAGGCACGTAGTGGTTTTGATTTCTTTGAAAGGTGATCTTTTTGACTTCTTTCCGTTTATTTTGATTTATAATAAGTTTTTCCTTCTTTATTCTTCTTGTTATTGTTATGCTAAACTTTGTAAAAGTTTGAGAATAAAAATGTGGCTAATGTAAGTGACAATTCCTCCCGGCAAGTCAACTTCATACCCTTCCTATTTCTTTGCTATGTTTGATGGCCGTATGAACTATGACTCATGCTTTATTTCCGATAGACTTCCCATACATTTGTTTTTTAGATGATTAAGTATTTGGGTTAAGCCAAAGTCAATCTAGTTGAAGGTTACTCTGGTTGATCTTGTTCTCACCTTTTCATTTCAGCTTTAGAACACCTGTTCTAAACACTTGGTAAATCTCTGGCTTCTTTAGCTGTCTTCACCTGATCCTTTCTCTTGCTGCTGTATACAGCCATTGGTGTCTGTCTGTTAAGTGAGCATGTCATTCTCTTAGAGTAATCAACTATGTTGTCTTGGATTATAAGTCAACTGTAGCAAATGAAGGTTTAGTGCCAGTTCTAGATGAAATCTCTTCTGATTTATAAAAATAATCAGTGGACCATACCAGAATATATTGACTACTGTTCATATAACTGTATATACATTATATTTGCTGAGATTTTGTCAACTATCCAGGTTTAGAAAACCAAGCAGCAGAGGTTCTCTGGATTCTGAAATTGCAGTAGTGAAGGAAGTGACGTTGGAAAGAGATTTGCGGCCTCTGTTATTTAAATTTAATGAGGTAAATTCCTATCGTTTAGCTTCATTTTATCAAAGCTGAATTTTAGTACATAACGAGTTAATGACTAATAGAAAACCTGGTTGCTTGGTCATGCCATGAATGTTATGTTAAAATGAAACCCAAAGGTTTTGCTGAAAGGGATTTTCTACATAGTGTTGTGTTGCATTTCCATTTATTCTTTGGTTAACAACATATTGATGCTGCCTTTTTGATCAATAGATTTGTGAGGAAAATAACTGGAGCTAAACACAAAACATGACATGACAGAAAAATAACACAAAAACATGAACGTATCAAATCTCGCGTTTTAAAATTTATATAAATATATAATATCTTAGACATGATAAATTGCCAAGTCTAGCATAGGTGCGTAGGGAAGTAGATGTTTCAAATAATTCACTCCTCTTCTCTGTCTTCTTAGCCTCTCATGCGTGCTAAGCCTCTTTTTATAAATAAAAGACTTTACTATTGCATAACCTACAAGTTAAAATAACTTAGCAATTTGGGTCCATGCTCAGACAAGATTTTGCAAAGAATGCCCTAAATTGTAGAGTAACCTAATATGTGTGTGTGTGTGTGTCTTGTTTGGACTCGGGGGTGATGTTGGATATGAGTTTGTATCTGGTACAAGTATGATTATATTTTCAAAGTATTTCCACATATTTGAAGGATCATTTTCCCGTACTTATATTCGAATTTGTATCATACATGTTTACTTAAAGTAAATAGTTGAAGTAACATATGTAGAGATTACGTATTTTCAGCTACCTCCTGGAATTTGGTGATATGTCACTGATGGCTTCCTTTAATGACTTCAAATTCCCAGTTTCATCTTCTGGCTGTGCAATTGGTATCAAACTAGAAAATGATGCAATACTGTGGTTTTTTTGCTTTCCTTTTACATGCAGGGTTTTACCAATGCCGTGAAGAGGCCAGTTCGAATGCGCCATTTTTTGCTATAATGAATCTCCATGTCTTGTCCAGCACTCAGCAGCTGCTAATTTCATGTACAATATTGAACGCACTGATATTATTTGCCCTTCAAATTCCAAAACTATATAATGACAACATTTCTTACAAGTGTGCTTATATATATATATATATGGAAAAACAGTCTCTTTTCTTGTACATCTTTTTGGTATTTGAAAGAAAAAATGAAAAAGAAAGTTAAAAGAGCAATTAGAAACAGGATGATTTGTTTCACTTAGATGTTTTCTCGTATTTTAAGATCTTGTCTCGTACGTGAGTTTGGAATTGATCAAACTGTACTTAGATTATTAACTTTAGATGCAACAACATAATATGAATATGAAGTATATGGAAAAATAAAATTAAATATGAATTAAAATTTTTAAATAAGTTGTTAATTTATTAAGGGTATGTTTGGACA
>CM025146.1:11555564-11571612 GCA_013467495.1 Gossypium gossypioides
AATTGCATTTTTTCAAAAAGTTTAAGGGTCTTTTTGATGCATTATGAAAGTTCAAGTTCCCAAATGAGGTTAAAAAAAAGCAAGGGTTTAATTGCCTTTTTTTTTGAAAAATTTTAAGGACTTTTTACACCCTTAAGCCATTAATCAACAAGTAACATAAGCAAACAAACCTAGGATCATGCTTTTGTAGCCAAAACATCAAATAACTAATTAAGGGTAAAATTGTCATTTTGCATAAAATACAAAATATTCATAAATCATTTAATCAAACATGCAATTAACTTGCAACTTCTTATTCTAGACCTAAATTGGAAGAAACAGTTCAAAACATTAAGTAAAACTTATTTAATTTTAGAACAAAGGTTTCTGGACTAAACTGTAAAGTTAGCTAAATGTTCAGAGAAACCTTTCTGTAAAATTGAGAATAGAAATATGAAATTAGATTTTTAAATACCAATCATGCAAAGTTTCATGGCATTTTATAGCTTTTATGAACGTCAATTTGATTGCTTAAAAATCAAGACTAATTTACAAAGAAAACAGAACATGTCCAAAGCACACAGCCTGTCATGTCGTGACGATGTGACTACTCACATCACGTCGTTGTCTGAAAGAGGGCCTTCATCCCAACAATGCAATAAACGGTGTCCCGATGACGATCCCTCGTCACAACGTCAATTATGGGTCATCGCATCGTCGTCTACAATTTTTGCAAAAATTCGCAACACTTGCATATGACACTTTTGACATTAAGCTAGACATATCATTTCGTGATTTCATACCAATTTTCCTATTCAAACATGTCATATAGCATACATAGATCATTCAAAACTTGCTCAATTACACTAAAACATACAATAACATACTTTGACACCTTAGATAATTTGCTATGCTAGCATTCAATCCTAAAGTCTATTCAAATTACTCAACAAGTCAATTTTGCATTACCTGCATTTCTTAGGATGAAATAGGTCCAGCTCATACCAAAAGGTCATTTCAAACTTGTCCAAGCATTCAACATGCAATTTTAAGCATTCACAATATTATTTCACCATGAGTCAAGCATATTATTCATCATGCATTCAAACCAAAATCATGCATTTTACATTCATCATTCTCAAGCATCAAACAAAACATTCAAACCAATTACAAAAGTCCTTAAATAGTCCATTAAATTACTTTTACAACCCAGTAGCAAAATAAAGTCTAAACCCTCATGATTAGTCTCACATTGCCTTTCTTTTTGTTATTGAGAACACATCACTACTCAAATCACTTTGCCTTTCTTTGGATCACTTTGTAAGCTCAGTTCTTCTCCTCACTCAAGCTATTTCTCTACAAAATAGACATATAGAGTGTGAGCTTATTCAAGCTCAGTGAGTGTTCAAAGAATGCCACTATTTCTCTACAAAATAGACATATAGAGTATGAGCTTATTCAAGCTCAGTGAGTGTTCAAAGAATGCCACATGAAATACACAATACCAAGGTTAATAGAAAACATACTATATCGTTTACTCATGGCATTACATCAAGCATGTATCATTGGAATTCATGTTAATATATTGGCATATTGTGACTATGAAACATGTATGAAAATATATGCATTGGGTAAGGGGATCTCCCAACACACAAAATGACTCATAGAGTCTATACTAGTCCCATAAAAGTGTAGCACGAAGCTAACAACTCTAAACACAGCAACCAGTCTCATTGAATGGAGCTAAGCTCAACATTCCCTTACCTCTCAAAACCAATCTCAAGGCCTAAATGCCCAAATACATAAGAAAATAGTGGTGAGTACTCACAATCCTATGGCATGCTAATGATATCCAATGGTTCCAAAAGGTCACAATGCCAACATATTCACCTAAACACACATTTACTTATTGTTTTATGCACACTTTCACTTATTGAAAACACTTACACATTTCACTTTCAAAATCACTTATAATGCACTATCAAGTGCTATAACAATTTCTCATAAAGCCACATTCAATTTTATCACTTGTGTGTGCATAAATCTAGCAAATCACTTGTCACTTTCTATCATATACACATCACATATATCATGATCTCTTATCACATACATTAAGCATAATATTAAGCACTTACTATAAAATATCATAGTTTGAGTAGAATCACTGATAGGTGATTAGGCTACCTAAGCTTTCCTTTAACACATTGAATGGTGCATAAATGTAGCACACCAAACCACTCACTGTTTTAGCTTTTGCGTCAATGCCAAAAGCCGAAACAAGCTTTTGTTTTCCTTTTTTCTTACAAATTAGAGGATTTTGATTGATCTAACACTTTGTATACATGATAAACACATTACAAGCACATTATGAACAACCAAAAACACAACCAACTCATAGTAAAAATGCAGATCTAAGCTTTTCTTCCTCAACATCGAAATCTAACTAGTTTTTCTAAAATAAGAGATTTTCTTGCTTAATTATCGTTCATAACCAATAAAAATGTTTCTAAACATCCTAAATATCATATTATTACAAATCTAAGCCATAAATTTCATCTAATTAATCAAATCTAACTTTTTCGAGAAATCAAACTTAGAGGGAAAACATTCAATTCATGAAAATTCATTAATGATTTGTTAAATTGAGTTTAAAAAACCTTCTCATTAGCTCAAAATGAATTGAAAATGAATTTAAAATGGCAAGTTAACTCAATAATTCCGATTTCACCATTTTTGAATCAAATTTCGGTGGTAAAACTTTAGACCTATTAAAATCCCATATTAGTTTATCAAATCCCAAATTATAAAAGCAATGAGCTTAGCATTATCAATAAGAATCAGAATTTTACCTCAATTTGAAGAAATTGATGAGTTGTAGATCAAATTCGAGAAAACATGTGTGAGAAACAATGAAGGAATTGATGAAGAAAACTTGAATTTTCTTTGAAATTGATGGAAGAATTGGTGTTTGGAAGGCTTGAAAATCAGATTTGGCCAATCAATTGGAGAGAAAATGCTCTAATTTGGATTTTGTAAGAAATTTGAATGGGTTATGAAAAGAGAGGGAAGGGATAGTGGGTGGTTTAAATAGCTAACCAAAATTTTAAAATTAGGAATTTGCCCTTTTGGCCACCTTGAGTTTCTTCCATTTTTCAAATTAGTCATTTTGTTTAATTAAAACACAATTCCTCAATTACTTTCAAATTCGGTTTTGTTTTTAAAATCCGTTTTAAGAAAATAAATTCCCAGACACCTAATTTTAATTTCTTTACTTAAGATTTTAATCTCGATTATTATTATAATATTTTATTTTATCCTATTTTATTTTTAAACACTTCTAACCTAATTTTGCTTTCCGGATCGGATATCCATTCCACTAACCCAATTTTTGGGTTGTGACACCAATACTCGTGAATTGCTTATACCTGTAAATACTATATTATAGTTTAAAGCATGGATAAAAGAAACTAAGTGAGTAGAATACGAATCGCCTATATTCTTCAACTATAGATGTTATACTCGTGTATATATTTTGATGGTATTATATGTTTAACTTTCTTTAACCTGTTTACTTTGTAACTTATTGAACTAGCATGTTTGAAGTGAAAATCATGAATCGAATCGTTTAGACATCTAGCTAGAATTACTTGTTTAGCATATTTCCCTATCTCAGATGTTTCGAAACCAATCTCGTGTGTGACGCATGCTCAAGTACATTGTTGTTTTGTGTGTTTTCTTTTACTTTGTCATTTATTTTTGTCTTGTTTGCTTGAAGATAAGTAACGAGTTAAGTGTGGGGGAAATTTACCTGCCACAATTTGTAGTGGCAAATTAGGTACTGTACAACACTTAATGAGCTTGTTTTTAAGCATTTTTAGTTTTATTATCTTAGATTTAATTTCTCGCAAAATAAGCATTTTTACGCAATAATTTTATGTTAGTTGACCTATTGGCCAATATAGGCCATAGTTAGTTTTAATGAGCTAAATTGAGTGCGTAGGATACCTATTTTTAGGCCTAAAAGCATCAGGAATGAAAATTGGGTCACAGCACAAGCTTCCAAGGTCGCAACATAGCTGAACGAGCTCCAGACTTGAAGTTCTAAGTTGTGTGTCGTGACACGTGTAGCCTGTGTCGTGACACAACACTGACGAGGGACAAAAAATTAATTAAGGGTGTTTTCGTCTGCACAATCAATATTTATCATATTTAAGGCTTGTAATTGGCCTAATTAGATTGCTAACTTTGCCTATAAATAGAAAAGCTTTAGCTAAGCTATGGGAGGCGGTTTAGAAGGTCACTCTTAGGGTTTTGCATGATTAAATTAATTATAAGGAAAATGACATCTAGATTCATGAATAGCTAATTCTTTTAGGAGGATTAGTGAGCAGATGTGGGAGTAATTAATGGGAAACAAGGGTTTACTTTAGAATTAGTTGGTTTAAATTATGCATGCTTAAACACTAGGAAGTAATCTAGGTAGATATGCTAAGAGGATAAGTTTACTGAGCACCTAATAATTTATCTAGGTTTAAACTATGAGGTCGAGAGATAAATGGTTGTTTTTATTGATTAATTAATTAGTTAGAGGTCGAGTGATAATAATTGGTTAGTTGTTAGCTAATTCATTAAAACCCGAGTTTTAAAATCGATTACAACAACTGAAGCGAGTTAATCTTCTATTTTTTAATTAAGATTTCTTTGTTTTTCAATTTCATTTTAGTAATTTTATATTATGACCTTAATTTTTAATATTAATTATCATAATATGATTTTAAATGATTATTGTTTAGACTTATTGTTGTAGATACTAAGTTTAACCCATCTTCTCTTGGGTATGATCCTCAGATTACTTCTTTTATCACGTTGTACAATACAATATTACAATTTGACCCGTATACTTGCGGACACTGTGACTTTATGATATATCTTTTTGTTGCAATATTTCTAGCCCAAACGTTGACAGTGACGGTCACCATAAATGGCACAATATTAGGTACCAAACTAAACATGCTTCTACCGTCTTGATGATAGTGTGATATTCACACTAATCCAACTTTTTGAATACCACAGGCTAGGGATCTACACGTAAGAAAATAATGATAGATAAGTATTTAATGTGTAACACCCCACACCCAGTCTAAACGTTATGGCAGAATCTTGAAGAATTACATAAACTCGTTTTAAACCCATGTTTTTAACTAGAAAAGAAAAACATAGTGTGTTTCGACAATATTAATTTGGAAAAGCTCTTACAAATTTTAGAAAAATTATTGTTGAAGTTATTTATTTTACAAAAAACTCTTAAGTGGTTACTTTATTTTGCAGTAGAAATTTCTAAGTTGTTAATTTTGAAAATCGTGGTTCTAATTTGTGAAAACACGCAATTTTACAATTTAACAATGTTAATTATATAGAAAAATTCTGACGAAATAAACCAAAAACCGAAAATAGATTCCAAGAGTACCAACAGTCTAAAAGTCCATATTAAAATGTAAGTCTCTTAAAAACCATTTTATTACTGAGAATCCAACCCGAGCTCCTATACACCGTCCGATCTTAAGTTTTCTGATTACTTGAGAAGATAAAAATATAGGGTGAGCTAACAAAGCTCACTATGTAACTCAACCCTTATGCATATAATAGGGTAATAAATACCCATCCAACCCGACACCCCAAAGTAGTGAGCATATGTCACTTTACAGAATAGTGCAGTCAAGCTGCAAAAAATAATGTGGTAATCTGCCAGAATTAGGGTGGGTTTGGATGGGTGGTGTGTTTACCTGTGGTTAGTGTAAAAACAACAGTGGCGGTGAGATTAGATACTGTAGAGACACTGTAGTATGAGACAAAAAGTAAGCTAAACGCACAGCACCGCACCGCACCGCACCCAATCGCCCATCCAAACCCACCCTTAGATAAGTGTGGTCAAGCCACCAGAACAACTATGTGGTGAAACCACTAGATAGGGAAGATCATGAAACTACCAATACTTCCTTTGTCACATAATTATCCCGCCCCAATGCACATGCTAAAGTATAAAACATACTAAAATGCACACTGATGAATCATGCTTAAACAAATTTCTCACATTTACAGATCGGATGTAGAAATTATATTACAAACATGCTTCCGAATGTTACACATACGATATTAGGACTACATATTTCATATATTAGAGTCCTACATATCGCATAATAGACCCTACGAAGTAGCTAATATCAAAATGCACTTCATTTATGGCCCTAACAAAATTATACTGAAAATGGACCCACACACTTGTGTGGCCCACACGACCTACCTGGCCTACCCCTTGTGGCCCACATGGCCTGGAACGCGACCGTGTGGTGTCAGCAAATGAGCTTTTCAACTTCTCTCCGTTCATTGGTTTTTTGAGATTGAGCTACACACCTAAGTGATTTGCAAAGTCGACACAAAAATGACAATTCTAGAACCTATAACAATACCAGAAAGACTAATTAGCACTAAAACATTGGATTTGAACTAAAATCCGACCTTTACTCAAACTGAGCATTCAACCCAAAACCTTAGGTAATTGACCCTAGCAACAAAACACACAACCTATAAACGTAACCCTCGCCAAAATAGGGTTTCAGAGCATTACCGAATAAATGTAACCTAAATAATTCATTTCAAAAAATTTCAATAATTATAACATAATCCATCATTAAACATGCATATCATCCTTTATTCAAGCCCTCGAGGCCTTAGAATCACTTTAGAAATGATTCGGGACTAATTCGGGAACATTTGAAAGATTGAGGAAAAAGTTAGAAAAAAATTCAACTGTAAGGGTCACACAGCCGTGTGACTCACACGGTAGAGACACACGCCTGTGTCTTAGGCCATGTAACTCTCGAAATAGGGACACAAGGCCGCGTCCCAGCCTGTGTCCGTGTAACTCTCTGACTTGGGTCACAAAGCCAAGCCATACGCCCGTGTGCCAGGCCGTGTGCTAGTTGACTTGCTCCCTAAGCACTCAACAGACGACAAACGGCTGTGTCGCCTAGCCGTGTGGATCTAAAATGTACCTTAAACAACAATTTTACCATTTCCTACTTGTTTGGGCATTAAACAACTCAAAAACCAATCATTTAACCTATCCAAAATACGATCAAACATACTCCAAACATACCAAAACAATCATTTTAGGCGCCTAACGAGTGCACCCTCATTGATACCACATTTATATCGTCAAAACATATCAACAATGTATCATTCAAATCAAAGTTTAAAACATGCCAAAATCAGTCAATTTAGCCTAGCTTATAACTACCTAAAACATCAAGCTTAAGTTTACATACACCTAACAAGCATTGGCTCAAAACAATATGCTAAATTATGGCTTCAAACACAAACATATATTTATATACTCAAACCAACATTCTACTTATAACTCCATTTACTCAAACCCAATTTTGAGTTATGACTTAATGGGCCATTATGGGCCAAGGGATGATCTAACGGCTCTATCTAGTGTGTAGGACACTATTTTCGAGCTTAAAAGGTAAGGGCGACTGTAGCGTCGCAACACTAGGAAGTTGTGTCGCAACATCAAACTTTGAAGCCAAAATACCCAAATTTTGAAAGCAGTGTCATGACACCGGTCTCGTGTTGTCGTGACATCGAGTGATGAATAGGAAAAATTAATTAGGGGTATTTTAGTCTACATAATAAACTTTAATAAGATTTTAGGTTGTTTAGCAACCCTAATTAGGTATGAGCATAAAATCTATAAATAGACATGTTAAGGGTTTGTTTAGTATTGCTTCTAAGAAGCACTTTTGGGACAAAAACATTCCTAAACAAACTACTTTTTTAGAGAAAAATTACTTTTCCCAAGCTAAAAATTGGCCCGAAAGCACTTTTGTCAGAAGCTGAAAATTTTAGTTTCTCCCTAAATGTGCTTTTTTCCAAAAATCACTTTTGAAAAACATTCCTAAACTAGGCCTAAGTCTCATTTGAGGAGGCTTGGCCAAGTGAGCCGTTTTAATATTTTTAGATTTCTAGTTTAGTTTTATTTTATTTTCTTTTTAGTCTAGTCCTTTTTATGCTTTTGTTACTATTTTAACTTGGATTCGATTTTCATCCAAGGCTTTAATATGTTAGTTTTTCATTATTTTATTGTTGATTCCAATTACAATCGAGGATATCTTCACAATTGTTAAAGGAGATTTCGCTTCTGAGCTTCAATCGATATCAAAAATGGATTTCTTTACCTACTCCTTACTTTTATTTAATTTGTTGTTTTGCATGTTATGTAACACCCCTAACCCGTATTCGTCGTCGGAATAGGGTCACGGAGCGTTATCGTAAAAACATAACTTTAAAACATACATTTCAGATTCTCAACATAAACATGATATAAATAATTGATATACATGCATATCATCCCTTAATTGAGCCTTTGAGGCATTAGAAACACTTTAGAAATGGTTTGGGACTAAATCAGAAGTATTTGGAACATTTAAGAAAAAGTTGGAAAAATTGAACTGCAGGGGTTACATGGCTGAGACACACGCTCGTGTCTCAGCCTGTGTAACAATTGAAATAAGGACACACAGCCGTGTCCTAGCCCGTGCCTGTGCCCGTGCATGTGTAACTTTCAAAGTTAGGTCCCACGGCGAAACTACACGTCCGTGTGCCAGGCCGTGCAACTCTTGAAATGGCCTCACACGCCTGTGTGCCAGGCCATGTGCTAGGCCGTGTAACTGTTTGACTTGTATGCCTTTAAAACCTATAGGGGAAACATGGCTGAGACACACGCCAGTGTCTTAGGCCATGTAGACATGAAAGTGGCCAAATCAAGCCATTTCCATCACCCATTTCAAGCTTGTACCTAAACACAATTTGCACACATGACCAAGGTATCATAAACATACTAAAACATGCATAAAAAAGCCAATTCAATAGACTATTGTCATACAACCAATATGTCATACAAGGCACCTCAATCACAAACAATCAAACATACCTAAACATATGCATATTTGACCATATTTCAACCATATCAAATTATACTATAACTTGACCTATTTCATGACAATATAAACTTACCATTTGTACCATTTCTCTCATGCATCAAAAGCACATAATTGGTACAAATCAACCATTACTAAAATGGTACCAAACAACAACATATACACATACCAAAATCAACATCTAAGCATTCAACCAAACATTAAACATAAGTCCATCTATACATGCCATTATAACCTTGGCCAAAACATCAAAAACTACCGATATAATCGCTGAATAGTGTGATAGATCTTCGACGAGCTTCCAAATTGATCGAGCTTTTGATTATCTATAAAACATGGGAAAAAAAACTACGTAAGCATATCATGCTTAGTAAGTTCGTAAAACATGAACATAACTTACCATTTCAATGCATAACTTTAATTTTAAACATGATACAATCCAACGATAAGCTTAGCACAAGCCTAAGTATCATCAACAACACATGCTAGTGCATCAACTCATAATTCACTTGAATTAACATAAGTTAGGTAATTATACATGAACAACATCACTTAAAATCATCAATTTCATGTACATAAACATGCTTTCATTGAACATTTCTTTTTCATTCCTTTCCATAGATTCATGACATAATTCATTTAAATACTTACCATTCATTTCCTTTTCATGCCCGTTGAACCATTTAAAATAACATCGGATATGCAGGAAAGCTCACACGAAGTGTGCTAAACATATAGTTGTAACCTTTCATTTTCCTTTTCCTTTACATTGTTTCTCACTTGAACTGTGAAATGGGTCTGCTCACACAAGCTGTCAATCAGAATGTAAGCTACACGATGCTACTCACACAAGCTCTAGAGTATCCGCAACAAATGCAGGACCTCAGCCATCGGTAAGACATTCAAGACCAGTACCCGAAACACGGTAACCTTAATGACATGTCATTTGTATTCTATATATTCCTAAGGTTCAAACGGGGCTCAAAAATCATCTTAACAGCGTTGGATTTTCACCATTTATTTACATGATATATAGCACAATGACATATGGATCAAAATAACATTAAATCGTTATTTAAAAATACAAACTTACCTCGATAACAAAGACGTAAAAACGAGATCAATCCGAGGCTTTCGCTTTTCCCCGATTTAAATCTATTCGAGGTCTATCTTGATCTAAATAGATAAATTCAATTAATTTAATACTTCTATTATTCAATTCACTCCATAATTCGTATTTTTGCAAAATTATAAATTTGCCCCTAATATTTTAACTTCTTTACAATTTAGTCTTTAAGCTCGTAAATTGAAATTTAATTTCATCCACATTTTATGCTAGTCGAATGCGCTAGGGACCTATAGTAATTCATAGAAATCAGCATTTCACAAATTTACCATGGTATTTTACTACTTTTACAAATAAGTCCCTAAATGACAATTTCATCAAAAATCCCTTTACAAAATTTGTTTTTTTAACAACAATGATTCATATTCTTCCATTAAACTTAAAAATTAATGCAAGAAAATTCATGGCAAAACCCTAAACCTTTAACATTTTGCAAATTAGTCCCTGGGCTAGCTAGATTAAGCTACAACGATCCCGAAAACATAAAAATCATTAAAAACGGAATCAAAATACATACCATGCAACAAAAAATGGCTTGACTGAACCCTAGCTATACTTCCTTTGAAGAACCAATTGAAGAAGATGATACCTTTTACTTATTTAATTTTATCTTTATGTACCTATTTACATTTTTAACCTTTAAAAATATTCATAATTTCAACAAAACCAATCCATGAACATCCACAAACTATATAAATGGTCTATTTACCATCTAAGTCCTCTTAAATTAAAGTTTCATAGATATTTGATACCTTTAGCTACTAGAACTCTACTTTTTCACCTTTTACGATTTAGTCCTTTTCACTTAATTAACCATGCAAACGTCAAAATTTCTTAACAAAATTTTTATACGACTCTACTAACATACCGTAGACATTAAAATAATAAAATAATAATAATTTACTCGTCATATTTGTGGTCCCAAAACTACTATTCTAATTTCACTAAAAACAGGTTGTTACATGTTAAATATGAGTTTAGGAATTTTTTTATTTCGATTCATGAGTAGCTAATGTCCTTAGGGAGTTTAAAAAATGGATGTATGAATAATTAGAGGATGAACGAGGGTTGGAATCTAGGTTAGTTGGTTTAAATTATGTGTGATTAAACACTAGGGAGTGACGCCCGTAAGAAGTAATTTAGGATAAATGAGATCTAAAGATAAGTTTACCAAGTACCTCATTATTTATCCCGATCAAGAAAGTGAAGCCGAGAGGTAAGCGTTTATTTGTCGATTAGTTAATTAGTTAGAGGTTGAGAAGTAATAACTAGTTAATTAATAGCTAACTCGATAAAACTAGAGTTCTGAAGTTAATTAGGATCACTGAAGTGAATTAAGCTCCTACCTATTTTTATTGGATTATTTTTGATTGGTAATTGGTTGATTTTTAGTTTAATTAATTCTTAGGTTAATTAGATTAATTGATATTTATTTGATTCTTCGTAATATAATTTAAAATCAGTACTATTTAGACTTATTAGTGTAGATGATTAATTTTGATTTAATTCGACCTCCCTTGGTACGATCCTCAGAATACTTTCCAGAGTGTTTCGCTATAACACATATTATATTACAATTTGATTTGCATACTTGCAAATACCGCTATTTAATTAATCATCTATTTTGCTGCAGTATTTCCAGTTTAGACGTTCACACATCTGGCGGTAGTCAACCATCCACTTTCTCCTATTGAGAAATGGTCCAATTGCTATATAGGACCCTTGGCAAATTGCTATTTTAATCCTTAGGTTTTTGGACAATTAAAAATCTATAGCTATTGGAACTTTATAATTTAGTCCCTATGCCTAAATTAACTATTTAATTGACAAAATTGATGGGTCAAACATCAATATATTTTTATATTAACCCCGTAAATATTCATATTTAATATTTATGAACTTGGTTCATGAAAATAGGGTTCCGAAACCACATTTTTTGATACCGCTAAAAAGTATACCGTTACAACATAGGTGTGAATTTTTTATTTAAATTTGTTGTGAACCCTAATTTGGTTGTTTTGAACTAGATTTGGCACGTCTAATTTGCTAGTATTGTCTTGGTTTAGCGACAAGCAATAGTGTTTGGAGCATGATTGCATGACTGACTTTGCAACTTATTTTTCTGCATTTTTAGGATTATATCTTGAGATAGGAAGAAGATTTTGGTTGATTCGTGCATTTCTTGACATATGTGAGGGAGATATAGCATGAATGTCTCGAAACAAAGAGGGTAAAGTCTCAAGAGATGGCCCTGTGTCTCAAGACATTCAAAGTCGATAGTTAAAATTAGTTTTACAAGTTGCAAGTCTTAATACATGGAACTTATGTCTCAAGATAACAAACTATGTATTTATTCACTGGCTCAGGTAAAAGGACCTAACTACTAAATTTTGTATTTTGGGCTCCCAAATGTCATCTTAAGGCGCTTTTGAACTCAGTTTTCATTTGTAATGAAAATAATTGCCTGTAATTAGTATTGTCATGTTATGGTCCGTGCTTTTACATGTTTTGAGCGGAAATTAGCTAAGGTATTACGGTAGAAGTATCTAAAGGTTCTTTTTTTATACAAAATCGAAAACTTAGGATTTTGTATGTTGAACTTTAATAAGAATGATCCTTAGTACTCTTTAGCTATAATTTTATCTTGATAATCAAATGTCTATAACTAAACTAATAAATACTAAAAACTTACATTATTGTTGTCATATATCATGTAGTTTTATAACATATTTCATATTAGATAAATGAAAATTAATGAATACTAATTTAATAATGTAATCTTGCTGTTAAAAATAAGTATAATATATTTTATAACTATTCAAAATTACAAAATATATTCCTTTAGTTTTTTTATACTAAATATCATCTGAGTAAATAAACAAAAAAAAAAATTAAATATTAGGAGAACAACTTACAAAAGTAGAAAGTAAATTTATTTCCTTCGACATTTGTTTATATTCTTTTTTACTAATAGAAATATAGTCATATCTATAAGGTCATGCAATATGCTAAAGGGCCCTAAACTGCACTTGCTTTGTTTTAACATATAAGTTGAAATTTTTATTATTTATTTATTTTTCTAGGTGTAAATCCAAGATGTTTTCAAGGGGAAAAGATTATATGAAACTGTGATTTTACATCCTCCTTATCCTATTCCGATAGGAGAATGACAAATCATATTTTTCCTCCTGATTTTTAGTATTTTTTAATTAGATTTGAATTTATTTAGTAGAAAAAAGTTAAAAATTAGGAGAAAAAATATGATTTGTCATTCTCCTATGGGAAAGGATAGGGGTAACGTGGAATCACAGTTTCATACAATTCATTCTCGTTTTTAAGTCACATTTGATCCGTAGCATTTAAAACTAAAATTTTTCAATAAGTGCATTTTTCAAAATTCAAATTTGTGTTCTTATAATGATAAATGGTTAAAATTCAAGGAAATGAATTAAAAACAACATCAGGTTAAATATTTCCTAAAATGGATTCTTAAATTACTTGAGTGAACGGTGTTACTATTTTGACTCCCTCACTTTAAGTTTGGCCTTTCATTTAGTTTCTATTTAATTTAGTGTTTTCTCTATATATATACCCAAAATACTAGAACAATATTTATAGTTCCTTAACTTTTAATTTAGCTATTAGATAGTGATGGGTATTTTTGCTCGCTCGTTTGTGGTCATATTCTCATGTATTCTACTTTTGAATGGTTTTATAGTTGCTGATCATCATGTTATAGAAGGTGACAAGCATTTGCTTCATCGTTCAATTTTAAACAAGGACCAGGAAGATGGTCAAGAACATGAAGTACATAGAAGGTCTTTAACACTTGGTCTTCTTGGTCTTGGTGCTCTTGGTGGATTAGCAGCTAGACATGATGCTGGTGGCGGTGGTGGAGCAATTGCAGATGCTGCTGCTGATAGAGCAGCTGCTGTCCGTTCTGCTTTTCATAAAGCAGCTGCACAATCTGCTGCTGATGGAACAGCTGCTGCCCAATCTACTTCACAAGTTGCCTCTGATGTAGCTGCTCGAGTTACTGGAGGCTTAAGAGGTGGCACTGGTGGAGGTAGTTTAGGAGGTGGAGGAGGAGGCAGTTTAATAGGTGGAGGTAGAAGCAGTGTTGGAGGTAGTGCTACCGGTTCCCTCGGTGGACGTGGTGCTGCCGTTGGTGGAGGTGGAAGCAGTGTTGGAGGTAGTGCTACCGGTTCCCTTGGTGGACGTGGTGCTGCTGTTGGTGGAGCTGGAGGTAGTGTTGGAGGTAGTGCTGGAGGTAGTTTAGAGGCTGGAGGTGGAGGTAGTGTTGGAAGTGGTTTAAGTGGTGGAGGTGGATATGGAGGTAATATTGGTGGAGTAAGTTTCGGAGGTAGTAAGGTTTTTGGAGGAGGAGGTGGAGCTTAGGTTATGTTTTCAGCAACCATGATGATGGGGACACTATTGCACGATGCTCACAAATAAATCTGAACTACTAAAGTATGGCTGGACATCTTTATAGATATTTGTCATTCTTTTATTTGATCAAATGTCAATTTATATATTCTGTTAGATTATATATACTAAGATTTATGTAGTTAACCCTAATTACAGTTTCTATGAGAAGCTTGTAAAGTTTATGATCCTTATGCTGCATAATCTAGATATCAGTATTTCTTAAAAAGAATGTTTTTTTATTTTTATTTTTTTCCTTTTTGTATTATATATACTTCATTTGTTCTTTAAAGAAAGTTGCAACGTAAATTATATTCTCAAAAAGAAAATATAAATTCGAACTTTAGAAACAATATTATTAGAAGGGATAATTGTAAACTCCTAGCATGAATCGTAAAACTAATATGATAACAAAATAAAAATTGAATATTTGAAATTATTTTCTAAGAAACTCTCCATCAGGCTAGTAGAATTTTAAAAAACTTATTCACCTCGAAAGTATTTTAAAAAAATATTTCTTATCGAGACTCCATCATGAGATTAATTTTAGTGTTTTATATAATGAAAAATGAAAGGATTTTAATTTTTGATTTGAAGTAAAATATTATCATCAAGTGAGTTAAAAGAGGTTGATATTGAAATTTGCAATTAGATACTCCGTGATGACTAAGGAATTTAGAAAGTTTTTCTCGGTAATTCTCATACTTATGATAACAAGTCGTCTGGAAACTACATCATATATAGGAAATGTGTCACACTCGATTCCCTTTTCTAAGTCTCGAAATTTAGGAATAATTAAGGAGTTAAATTGAAAGAATCTATAAAATGATGGCCTTTATTGAGAATTTAGGAAAATTTAGTGACTGAATTGAACGTGGTTGAGATCTAATTCTGGTTCAGTTAGATTAAAATTAACTAGTTTGTTAGTGGGAGACAAAATGATTGTCAATGGACGGTTTCTATATGAATGAAGATTGTACATGAGGGGCTCTAAATAGCTAAGAGGAATTCACCACAAATCCATCGTTTCAGGTTCGCCACAAAGGCATTTCTTTCACATTACGCCACAAAGGCTATTCCTTAGAGTGTGCCATGAAGGCGTTCCTTTCTAGAGATTGACATAAAAGGCTATTCTTTAGAGTGCGCCACCAAGACATTCTTTTCTAAAGTTTGTGATATATGCACGGATGGGGTAAAATTTATTAAATTCCAATTACCAAAGTTGCCAATTATCAGTCTTGGGAAATCATCAGACTTACGATGACTTTTTCGAAGGGATCTTAGCATTTCTAGGTTAAGATTCTACATGGCGTTTAAATGTCTATCTCTTAGCTTTGAAATACATTTTGAATTACTCGATTTTGAGTTCGAGAGCTCAAGTTATGACCATTTTAGTGAATACTACGCGAGCAGAATTTCTAACCGAGATTATGACGGGAATTATGAATTTTGGGCTTTTAATTCGAGTTTAAATCATATTGGGTTTAGGTTTTAGGCTTAATTTTTATTATATATG
>CM025146.1:11596479-11606572 GCA_013467495.1 Gossypium gossypioides
AATAGGCTCCCAACTAAGGCTCTTGCTCATAAGACACCTTTTGAGGCTTGGTTTGGATTCAAGCCTTCCTTGGCACATCTGAAAGTATTTGGTTGCTTGTGCTATGCACAAATACCAGCAGTGAAAAGGGACAAACTTTCAAAGAGAGCTCAGCCTGCCATTCTAGTTGGCTATAGCTCAGTCAAGAAAGGCTATAGGATCCTGGATCCCTTGACAAGCAAAATTCAAGTTAGCAGGGATGTGATTTTTAATGAAAAAGCATGCTGGAATTGGGAGAAGAATGAGCCAGAAGTTGTTTCAGAAGAACTGGTTCCTAACCAAGCTGAATTTGAGCAGAATGGTCCTGAAATGGACATTGATGATATGCCTGTGAGAAGCACAAGGTCCCTGTATGAAATTTATAAGAGAGCACAGGTTGCTATAGCAGAACCTACCAGTTTTGAAGAGGCTGAGGCTGATGAAGGCTGAAAGCAGGCCATGGTTGATGAAATCAACATGATTCAGAAGAATCAGACATGGAAACTTGTTGATAAGCCTGCTGGAAAGAAGACCATTGGAGTAAAATGGGTCTATCGAGCAAAGCAAAATGCTGATGGCAGTCTAAACAAGCTGAAAGTCAGGCTTGTTGTCAAAGGTTTTAGCCAGAGATATGGCCTGGATTACCTGGAGACCTTTGCACCAGTAGCCAGACTTGATACAGTCAGAATGATAGTTGCCTTGGCTGCTCAAAATCAGTGGACCATTCATCAGCTGGATGTGAAGTCAGCATTCCTCAATGGCTTCTTGGAAGAAGAGATCTACATTGAGTAGCCTCAAGGATTTGTTGTATCTGGCAAAGAACACATGGTATACAGGCTGAAAAAGGCCTTATATGGCCTGAAGCAGGCTCCTCGAGCCTGGTATGCTCGAATTGACTCTTACTTGCTTAGTTTAGAATTCGAGAGAAGTGCCAATGAACCAACTTTGTATGTCAAAAGAAATCAAGCTGAAACACAGCTCATTCTGTCACTTTATGTTGATGATTTATTGGTAACAGGATGAGACAAAAGCATGCTACTCGATTTCAAAGACAAAATGATGAAGGTATTCAAAATGTCAGACTTAGGAAATATGAACTATTTCCTTGGAATGGAGGTGATGCAAACTGAAAAAGGAATCTTCCTTAGTCAGAGATCCTTTGCTATGAAGGTTTTAGACAAGTTTTCCATGAAGAACTGCAAGCCAACAAGCACACCAATGGCTGTTGGAATGAAGCTATCGAGGCAAGGAAGTGGTGATTCAGTTTGTGAGACAATGTACAAGAGTCTTATTAGTAGTCTGTTATATTTGACTGCAACAAGGCCCGATATTATGTTTACTGTTAGTGTGCTATCCAGATTCATGAACTGCTGCAATGATCAGCACTTTCAAGCAGCTAAAAGAGTACTGAGGTACATCAAGGGCACCATTGGTCATGGTGTTTTGTTCAAAAAGGCTGAAAGCATGAAACTAGTAGGCTATGTTGATAGTGACTGGGCTGGATCATGTGATGACATGAGGAGCACATCTGGATATGCATTTAGCCTTGGCTCGGGTATGTTTTGCTGGAGTTCCAAAAACAAAGCCTTGTAGCACAGTCAATAGTAGAAGCTGAATATGTTGCTGCTGCAGCTGCTGTGAATCAAGCCATATGCCTTAGAAAAATCCTAGCTGATTTAAACCAAAATCAAAATGAGGCAATAGAGATTTACTATGACAACAAATCTGCTATTGCAATTGCAAAGAATCCTATCTTCCATGGCAGAACAAAGCACTTCAATATCAAGCTACATGTTATAAGGGAGATGGAGCAAGCTCATGAAATCGAGCTGGTTCATTGCAACTCGAAAGAGCAAATTGTAGACATCTTTACCAAGGCACTTAATGTGTCAAGGTTTTTAAAATTAAAAAGGCAACTAGGTGTAACAAGCGTGGAAACTAAGGACGAGTGATGAAGTTAGCCTCCATGCATGTCACCTGCAGGAAAGAAGCAGCACTTGAAGGCAGCAACTTGAACTCGACAATGCTATTCAAATTCAACTAGTTGTGTTGAATTAAGTTTGTATTTTGTAACTCAGTTCTTGTAGAACTTAGTTGGTAAACTTTTGATGTAATTTTGTTGATTGATTGACTGAAAAATCAGCAAAGTAGTTTAAGCAAGCTGATTAACAATTTCCAATGTAGTTTTAGTGGTGTTAGGTAGTTGATTAGGTGATAACTTGTTAGCTTTGCAAGTTGACTTGTATATGTAATGGCTTAATGCCTTATTCCTTTTTGTTAATGAAAAATTTCAGATTGTTATTCATTCAATTTCTCTCTTTTATTTTCTGTTTTTCACTTGTAAAATTCTGTTCTTCTTCAATTGTTTCTTCTGCAAGTCTCGAGGCTTGCTAACCAAGCAAGACTAAGGCACCTTGTTACTGCCTTCAAAACACCAACAAAAAGCAACCAACTACAAATCTACCTCAACTGTTAACTTCTGAAAATACCAAAATAGTTATCTAACTAAACTGCAGTATTTATCACATGTTGTTAACAATAGTAAACATACTTTAATATTCACCTAGCTATTCAACTCATTGCTAACGACACCGAGTCTTCCTCTGAACTTGTAAAAATATGGTTTGGACAGTGGCTTGGTCAAAATGTCAGCAACCTATTCTTCTGTTAGAACATGACCCACCTGCGACTTGCCTACTTTAACTTTTTTCTCGAACAAATAAGAGATCTAACTCGACATGCTTGAACTTGGAATGAAGAACAAGATTATCAGATAATGTTACTGCTCCTAAGTTATCACACCAAACAGTACCTATATTAGTTAAGGGCACCTTCAGTTCAGCCAACACCGACTTAAGCCATATGGTTTTAGCTGTAGCATATGTTAGACCCCTATATTTAGCTTTTATCATGGAACGAAAAATAACCTGTTGTTTCTTTGACCCCCATGACACCAAATTACTACCTAGGAACACACAAAACCTAGTTGTGGACCTTCTATCATCAAGGTCAATTCCGCAATTTACATCTGAGTAGCCTACTAAAGACATTTGAGAAGCAACTATAAAACCAATTCAATAGTCCACAGTACCTTGCAAATACCTTAGAATTCGTTTAATAGCCTTAAGGTGTTGGTCCAGAGGTTTGTGCATGAACTGGCATACCCTGTTGACAGTAAAGGAAATGTCTAGCCTGATAATCACAATATACTACAGCACACCTACAATGCTTCTGTAGTCAGATTCACTATCAATAAGGCTACCACAATGAGCTGACAATGTACAAGAAATGACTATAGGAATTGGAGAAGCATTCAACTGATTCATGTTACACTTCTTTAAGAGGTCTAAGATATACTT
This sequence comes from Gossypium gossypioides, assembly GCA_013467495.1. Lineage (NCBI taxonomy): Eukaryota > Viridiplantae > Streptophyta > Magnoliopsida > Malvales > Malvaceae > Gossypium > Gossypium gossypioides. Next base: position 11,599,857 of record CM025146.1, read on the forward strand.
CCTTTGACTTAAAAACAGACCATTCAAGCCATATGGGACCTCAATTCCAAGGAAGAAATAAAATTACCTTAAATATTTCAGGGAAAATCGAACATGCAAAGACATCACAAATTCATCCACACATATAGATTGGTGACAATAATGTCATCCACATATACCAGAACATAAAGAGCCATACTACCTGAAGTCTTGATGAACAAAGCATCATCAACCTTTGATAAAATAAACCCATCAACAAGCAAAAACTCTCTAAGATTATGAAACCACGCTCTAAGTGCTTGCTTGAGACCATAAAGAGCCTTCTTGAGCTTGCAAACCAGTGTTTTATCACCATCATGACCAGTTTCAAACCTAAGAGGTTAACTTATATAGATTTTTTCATGAAGGTCACCATTTAAAAAAGCATTGCTGATGTCAACTTGCCCTAGTTGCAAACCATAAGTCACTACCAATGTGAGAATTACCCTTATAGTGGTCAGTTTAACCACGGGACTGAATGTTTCATAGAAGTCAATTCCTACTTCTTAAAGGTAACTTTTAACAACTAACTTACCCTTATATCCGAATATAGTTCCATAAGCATTTCTCTTTAGTTTAAAGATCCACTTGCAACCAACTTTTCATCAATTGAGAGGTAAAATGACTAGCTCCCATGTGTTGTTTTTAACGAGAGCATCATACTCCTATTGTGCCGCCTTGGTCTACTCAGGACTGGTGAAAGCTTCTTCAATAATAAGAGGCTCTCATTCTGTCAACTCAACTAAGAACACCTTGGGCATAAAGACTCCACTTTTAGACCGAGTTTGCATGGGATGAACATTAGATACTAGTGAAGGAATAGCAGATTGGCCATTAAGAACAGACACTGTTGTTGTAGTAGTAGGAGTAGTGATCCAGATTCTGACCGAGGCATAAGTGGAGTAGTTCTTGTAACATTGTAAACTTTAAATTATATAGGTTTTCTCTAGTAGTTTTTAGCACCTTTTTAATTAAAATAATACTAATCTCAAGAATTTGTTAATTAATTAAGTGAATTTTGCTTATATTCCAACAATGGACATGAGTTTATAAAATATACAAATTTTTGCTTTATTATGTTAATTTTGTGCATAAATAAAATTATTTCATGTTATTTATTAATGTATTGTATTTAATTATGCAGTGGGACCATGAAGTTGATTTAATAAAGAGCTTATTATAATTTTTGCATGGACATAAGCAATTCTATCCTACTTGGATGGCAAAACCATACAAATTGGGTTATGAAGATTTTTGACCCAGTGAAAAATAGTGCTACAAGGTGGACAAGTTTGACTATTAAATGGGTCACAAAACCGTCCAAACAATGAGAAGAGAAGCCCAATTCGGTAAGGATATTTGGGCAGCCAAAAATTAGCTTGTGGGATAATTAATTGGAGGTCCCTACACTTGGAAAATTATTAAAAATCAGCACACTACATTTGTTCAAGAAACTGTCCACCCCTTGCATGATTCAAGCATGATTTTATGCTTGAATCAAACAACCAACTCACCCTCCTTTCCACATATTATGGCCGGCCAAAGGTGGAAGAAATCTAAGGGATTTTTGATGCCATATTTATTAAACTCCTCCTCTAACCTCAAGTATAAATACCCACTCTCATCTCATATTTCAAGCATCCCTCATTCATCATTCATTTAAAATTTATCTTTCATTCTCTCATTTTCTCATTCCCTCTCTTCATTCCCACGCATAGCATCTCATATTTCCTTTCTTTCTTAGCTAGAAAAACCTTGATAAGATCATCTCTTAGCCAACCACCTTGAGGAGCCATTAGCAAAGGAGCAACACGAGGACGAGAGGAAACTTCTTCAATCGAAGTTCACAAGGCTGCTAATTCAAACATGGTTTATTCTTCCTTTACTTGTTACTTTGGTTTTAATTATGTTTGCAATGTGCTTTGTTATCTTGTCATCAACAATGGAAGCTTAAATCTGTTTAGCTAGAATGATTGCATCAATTCATTGAAGTTTGTTTAAATCATGTTTATAGTGTTTGTGTCTCAAACATTCATGTTTTCAATTAAAATCAAGCATATATTTCATTCATATGTGATTGAATACATTGGAATTGAATACATTGGAATTAGCTGAGTGATCCTAACCAGACGACAGCTAATGGACACAATAGTTGAAAAGTGCATGCTTAATTTAGATTCTAACTTGACTAAATTAAACGTTCATAATAACTTTAACGAGCTCTATTATCTTGCATAGTTTTTAGGCTTATGTGATTAAATTGTTTCAAACCTAACCCATCCCTGTTGCTTCACATGAATTCTAAGAAACTCTTAGTTTAATATGATCAGTAAAAAGCATGTTTTATTAAGTAAAAGATTTCGAAAGGACTTAATTCAGTTTCAAACTCATGAAAGATCAAGTTGCCATGGAATATTTTTCAAACACTATTAAACATGAGAAAAATGAATTAAGTTGAATGATGTAATTATTCTAGCCTATTCATGTTATTGATTGTTGAAGTTTTTCTTGTTGCTGCTAAATTCATCTCATACATTTTAGTTAATTATCATACCTAGATTAGAATTGAATTAGGGATCATCTTACATCTAGTTAATTAGTCTTGACATCCATCACTCAAAAAATTGTGTTTTTATCACCAACATGTGAAATTTAATTTTACAATTAAATGATTAACATACACAGTCCCTCTGGAGACGATAACTCTTTTACCTACTTATTACTTGATAACGACTCTGCACACTTACACAATCCTACGCTTTATAAGCATTAGGTGAGGAATATAAAGAAATAGCCACTGAAGTAGGAGCTACAAGAGTTAAGTCTAGAATTATTGATGAACCACTATCATTGTTAGAATGATTGACATTTGGAAAAATAGAAACAGTAAATGAGTCTATGGGATTAAAAACTCGTGGAGTAACAATCGAAACTGAAGATCGTTGATGTTGTTGTCGAGAAGATGTAGGAAAATTTAGAATCTGCCTTAAAGCAAAAGGAAAACAGTGTTCATAAAAAATAACATGCCTCGATATAAAAATTCTGCCTGATTCATCAAAGCATTTATACCCTTTATGTTGAGGGCTATGACTAAGAAAAATACAGCCTTTTGACCGAAACTGGAGCTTGTACCTATTATAAGGTCGCAAATACAGGTAACAACAACATCCAAAAGTTTTGAGATGAAAATAATCGGGCTTGACTTTATGAATCATCTCATAAGGTGATTTCCCTTGCAAAACAAGAGTGGGAAGCTTGTTGATGACATACACGACACTCAAAAAAGCATGTGCCCACAAATGCATGGAAAGTGAAGCTTGAGCAAGCAACGCGAAGCTAGTCTCAATAATGTGCATGTGTTTCTTTTCAACCAATCCATTTTATTTTGAGGTGTGAGGGCAAGCTAGTCTGTTTTGAATACCAGACTGTTGAAGCACTTCATTGAAAGACTTGAATTCACCCCCATCAATTTGAAATGTTTTTATTTTAGAATTAAATTGAAAAGCTACAAACTTTTAAAATTGAACAAACTTTGCAACAGCCTCTAATTTATTTCTTAGTAAGTACATCCAAGTATACCTGTTATATGCATCAACAATAGTGATGTAGTACAAGCAACCCTTAGAGGACATATGAGCAGATCCACATAAATCTGACACCACCAATTCAAATGGTGATGTATACACAGTCCTAGAAGTAGTGACAAGAAGTTTTTGAATTTTGCCTAACTAAAAAGCAGAAAAAACACTAGACAGTTTCGATGGTTGAAAATGCATGTCATAACTAGAGAGAACTTGAGAAAGAATTCTAGGACAAGGATGCCCTAATCATCGATGCCATAAATCCATAGTCACAGTGGGTGCCATCCGAGCATGATTAACTGAGCTGAAAAAGCTTGAAAATTTCTTTGAAGAAACATGAGCATGACCTCATTGTGCTATAGAGCTAAATCTATATAACCATTTATGAAGATGGTCGACTAACAAAAACGCCCCTGTCTGTAAGTCCTTCACAAAATAATGAAAAAGGTGAAACTCCCAAAAAAAAAAATTGTTATCTCTAGCAAACTATGCAACAGACATCAATTTTTTTTGAAAATGTAAGGAACATGGAGTACTCCTTAAGATGCAGAAGTCTGTTACCAAAGATGATGGAAGAAGAATCGATATGAGTAACTAGTACAAAAACAACATTTCCCATAACCAACTGACCTTTACCTGTATAGTCAGTAGCAGCATGAAGTGTGGAGAAATCATTTGTGACATGATTTGTAGCCCCTGAGTCAGGGTACCAATATTGATCACCAACTCTGGCTGAAATTAGATGACACTCTGATTGGAAAGAAGTTTACGGAGAAGTAGCATCAACCTGAAACTTTGTTGAAGGAGGCCACCACTTCTGGTGAGATGCAAGTAATTGATTTGAGGAGCAAGACAAATTCCCTTGCACCTAGTGACCACAACAATGACTCATGCTTTGAGGACCAAACCAATGAAAATTGGCTTGCATCTAGCCCACCGTGTTTGCAATCGGGTATACAAGGAAAGTTTCTATCAAACTTAGAGTAACACTTTTGAGCTGTATGACCCATTCAACCAAAAAGTTGACACTATGGCTAACCATGAGAAAAATAACCCCCTATGCCGGCCTCGAAAATGACTCCTACCACTTCAACTTTATTGCTTGTAACTCAAATTATACGTCCTATTAGAACCACCATGCGACCCATTCGGCTTAGATTAGCTTGTGTTCCCAGAAACCTATTGAACAAGATTTACTTGTATAGACAAAGAAGTAGTAAATTCAAGTTTCCTAGACTCACAGTCAGTAAGAATTTCAGCAAGAAGCTCAAGAGAGGTTGGAGTGGCAGAAGCCACAACCCCCTTATCGATTTCTATTCAATAGGAAGACCAGCAAGAACGATACTAACTTGTTCTTGATCAAATACCAAACTTCCTGCTACAGATAATACAATACACATGTTTTTTTATTTTGAGCAAGTAGTCCTTTATAGACAACTGACCTTTCTTTTACAAGTACAATGTATGTCATAAAGTCGATATTCTAACAGTGGAACAAGTAGCAAACCTTTTCTCAATAGTGGACCAAAATTCAAAACTAGTAGTTGCATTTGTCAAATAAACCAACAAATCATCACATACTGTGGATAACAGCTAGGAAGCCAACAATTTATCTTGTTGTTTGTGCAAAAGAAAATCAAGATTAGTCACTAACTTGTCATCACCATCAACAATAAATTAAGAAACATTGATCGATCCAATGACATAATCTTGAACACCATATACTTGAAGAATAAGCATAATCTGATACTCCCAAAGAAGAAAATTGATCTCGTTGAGCTTAACAGTATCATGTTTGGAAAATTGTCGTATTTGTTGGACTGTGCCACACGTAGCTGTTGCTAGACTAGCACCATTAGAATATGATTGACGCTGAATACCTTCATTATCTGAGGTGATCCTAGGGCCATGACAGAACAAGAGTATAAAGAGCCTTTCCTGAAAAACAAAATCAACACTTTACACAACTAAGAAAAGAAATTGGCTCAGATACCATGATTGAATAATAATATTTATCTTTTACTTTGAACAAATCATTAGTCAATTTTCATAGTGAGCTTGAGAGTTCAAGAAAGAGATTGAGATAGAGTAGATGACTATTGAGATGTTAATTCTATTGGTTATACTTCGTTACCACAACTTCAAGCTCCACAAAATGTCACTGAATGTTGTAATATCACATAGCACAATATGCAAAACACTAACAAATACTTGAAGACTGTAAATATAACATGTAAACATCAAATTAGGGGGAACTCTTAGGTTTTAGATTCATAAATTTGGTTAGATTTGAGGTTTCTTGACATTGTTCTTGTTACTTTTTAGTTTTAGAGTTAATCTATTTTCATTTTTTTATTTTCTATTTCCTTTGACTTTATTTTCACGCATTGGTTGTTCCGGATTGATAATCAACACATTTCGCAGATCGAAGTTGTTGTTCAAACAATCTCACGCCTAGGAGTCTTTGGAATTTCTGAGAACTTCTTAATCCTTTTCTTTGTTATTTTACATTATTTTAATATTGAATAAATCGATTAGGGTAACTGCATTTAAAATTGGCTGTAACTAAACTCGTAGGGGGATTCATTAATTGAAGTGGATGTGATTAATTTAAAGTTAGGGTTCATAAATCAATTGATTGGATTAGATTGAACGTGCTTAAACCCTAGAACTAATAACTCTAGGACGTAATTTAGGTAGATGAGACTAAAATAATATTCTACTTAGAACTAATTCAATTTAGCTCAGTTTAGTTCCATATTATTTCTAGTTATAGTTGAACGACACCCATATTATGTACAATTATTTCTTTAGGGTGAAACCCTTAATTATAAAAATTTATTTCCTATCTTGTATATTTCATACATAACTCAACACCCTTGAGGAATTTTAATTATTGCATATTTATTATTTAAAATTTATTACTTAAAATTCGACATCTATAAATATTAAGATACTCTTAAAAACCGTATTCCAAAAAATAAATTTTCTTTACACCTATAATAATAATTAATATTAAAATCATTAATATAAAAGTAAAAAAAAACAAGGGGAAGAAAATGTGAATAATGATAACACCGTAATCATATTATCCTTTAATTAAACTCTTAGGCCACG
>CM025146.1:11617673-11628946 GCA_013467495.1 Gossypium gossypioides
CTTTACGCGATTTAGTCTTTTTTACCGAATTAAGCATTCAAACAGTAAAATTTCTTTACGAAACTTTCATACATATATAATCACATGCTGTAAATACCAAAAATAATATTAAAATAATTTTTTGACCTTAAATTTGTGGTTTCAAAACCACTATTCTGATTTAACTAAAACCGGGCTGTTACTCTTTTGCATTTCCTGAATTTCAAGGTTACTTTTTGGGCATTGAATAAGACTAACTTTTTCTCCTTTAGCGACAAAGGTGTCACTTGGTTTAGAACTTTGCATGTCAAACCTTTTGAGTACTTTATCGATATAGCTCTTTTGTGACGATCCAAGAATACCTCGAGATTGGTCTTGATGTATCTGAATTCCTAAAACAAAATAGACATCCCCAAGATCTTTCATTTCAAAATGTTTAGATAAAAACCTCTTGATTTTGTGCAATAAGCCTACATCATTAGCAGCAAGCAAAATGTCATCGACATATAGAACTAGAAATATGTACTTATTCCTACTGAATTTGTGATACACACAATCATCAACAATATTCATCTCAAAATCGAACGAAACAATCACTTAATAAAACTTATGGTACCATTGACGGGAAGCTTATTTGATTCCATAGATGGACTTTGTCAATTTGTAAACCATATTCTTTGGGTCTTCTGACTCAAAGTTTTCTGGTTGCACCATATAAATTGTTTCTTCAATATCTCCATTGAGAAACGCAGTCTTAACATCCATCTAATGTAACTCAAGATTAAAATGAGCAACAAGCGTCATGATTATCCTGAAAGAATCTTTTGATGAAACTAGAGAAAAAGTCTCTGTAAAATCAATGCATTCTTTCTGAGTATATCCTTTAGCTACAAGATATGTCTTATACCTCTCCACATTACCATTTACATCCTTTTTGGTTTTAACTATCCATTTACAACCAATTAATTTTGCACTTTCAGGTAATGGGACAAGTTCCCAAACTTCATTGTCTTGCATTTATTAATACTCATCTTTCCATTTTTAAGAATTAGAACTTTTAATGACCTGATGAAAGTTGATTGAATCATCTTCCATCATTCCATTATCATCCTCATGTTCTTGAAGACATACAACATAATTATCTAGAATAACATTTCTCTTTTCTCTTGTGGACCTTCTTAATGACACTTGTTCTTGAGGTTGTTGAGTTTGTTCTTCTGTAACAATTACCTCATCCTGAATAGGAAGTTGTTCAACATTGTCTTGTTGAGGTTTTGGATTCACTTCTTGATCAATGATAGGTATGAGAACCTGAACATTATCAAAAGTGATAGTAGGAATTGAGTTGAAATCTAATTCCTCCTCAAAAGCAATGTCTCTAACCTTATTTCTCCCTCTAAACTCAACATCCTCAAAAAATTTTACAGTTTTCATCTCAAAAATATTCTTAATTGTGGGATCATAAAAACTTATAGCCCTTAAATCGCTCAGAATAACCAATAAAGTAGATGCCTACTATTTTGGAGTTCAATTTCTTTTCATGTGGCCTATAAGGCCTTGTCTTAGTTGGACATCCTTAAATGCGAAAGTGCTTTAGACTAGGCTTTTGACCTGTCCAAAGCTCATAAGGTGTTTTTGCAACTGCTTTAGTTGGTACCCAATTCAGAATGTAAGCTATTGTCTTTAATGTTTCTCCCCAGAGGGATTCAGGTAAGGTAGAATGAGCAATCATGCTCCTCACCATTCCCTTAAAAGTCCTATTTCATCTTTCAGCTACATCATTTATACTAGGTGATCTTAACATGGTGTACTGTGAGACAATACACCATTCATACCAGAATCTATCCACCAAGTGTTTCTAGGTACTGAAGCTAAACTAACCTCAGAACATACAAAATTAAGAATTATACCTTTCTTTACACCCTAGGCATGATATTTGATACATTCTTTCTTCATGTGTCCAGACTTGTTACAAAAGAAACAACTCTTTATAGCTTGCTATCGTTTCTTTTGAGTTAGACCCTTAGCAGCTTCATTCTGATATTTACTTTTCTTGCTCTTATCTTTAATGGTATTGGCTAAATGAGCACTTTTAAACTTATCACGCTTTAACCTTTCTTCATCTTACACAAAATGAGAAATGAGCTCATTTAGAGTCTATTTCTCCTTTTGACAGTTTTAACTAATTTTAAATTGATTAAATTGTGCAGGAAGTGATACCAAAACCATTCTTCAGAAAGCTCGATCTTAAGTGCCTTAAGTCTTGAAACAACATGGAACATCTCCATAATGTACTCCCTCACATTTCCTTGACCTTTATAGTTCATAAACATCAAAGAAGTTAGAAGTGATGTCATCTCAACCTTATCGTTTTTAGCAAAACATTTCTCAATTTCGTCAAGGAAACCATTGGCCTGAGTAATCTCTTCAGATTATATGCCCCTAAAGGCTTCTAGAATGTTGTTTTTCATGATCATTAGACTCGTGCGATTTAAACAATCTCACCTTCCAAAATCCCACTTAACATCAGGGGTACTTTCCGCAGTGAAGTGCAGGTTGTTTTTCCCTTAGTGTAAGGCCTATGTCCATATAGCCAAGAACTATAAGTAAGTGCCTTTTCCATTCCTTAAAATTAGTCCCATTAAAGCATGGGTATAGAATTTATATTATTAGATATTGTGGCAACAGAAGATGAACTAGCTGAATCCATGGATTCCTTGAAATTTTTTGGATCTTGAGGATTTGATCTTCCAAATTAGCATACAAGTAATCTTGAGAATGTGGCTCTCTCTCTTTTCTAAAGATAGGATATTAAAAAAGTTACATTTTGTATAATTTAGGGACTATAACCCTAATATATATAACTTTGGCACATTAGCCCTAATTTCTAATCAACCTATCATCAATTAGAAATTAGTTACTAGAGTATCTATACATATTTGACTCATACTTTATTTAATAATTCAAGCCCAATAAACCTTAACCAAATTAGATCACTTTTAATTTGGGCTAACTTATTATGATGGTAAATAATAACATGTAATTACCCTTATTATATATGTGATGTTCATATTTTTCAACGTTCACTACTTGCTATTACAAACCTCGAAACTGCACCTTTCATGTACTCATAAGCTTTTTTTACGCTCATCTTCGTGCGTGTCTCTAGAGTGAGTTGACTTTTCTTTCTGTTTTGAACCCTTTTTTTTCTCATCCTTGTTATGGATAAATTGCTAGTGGTATAATTTACAAGAGAGTCGATATGGTATAATAATACTAATTTCTCAAAAAATATGTTCATTTGTTTCTTTTATGTATTTGAGAATGATAACTATACCTATATATGTGATGAACAAGATTACGATTCCTTTTTGATGTTATATGAAGAAACATTGATATACCTATGTGCTTGGACTGTCGAAAATCTTAAATAAGAGTTCCCTTCACTTTATTCTTCCACATCAAGCTCGATTATCATAAAATGAAGTTGTTTAAATGCTCAACCTTTAAGGAAGTTTTCATTGTGTTTAAACTAAAGCCTATGCTGGTAGTCCTTTTAAGTGTTTGCACAAATAGATAGATTTTTATGCTACGAACGATAACAATTTGGAAGCAATCATGAATTACTATATTGATGTTGTTGTGTATGTAGGGGAAGGTCATAAAAAGGGAAAAGAGAAACCAAATAAGTAGAGAAAATAGAAAAAGAGGAGCCACCCAAGCTTTCACATATCAAGAATCAACGAGTTCCAACAATAAGACGGAGTTTCTCCATTTTTTTCCTTCTTGTTTCCTTTTATTATGTCTAGTTATTGTTTTAATTTTAATATGTTTCCCATCTTCTTCATGAACTAAATCTTTTTTCTAGGGTTACAATGGATTTCATCCTTAATTGATTTACTATTATCTACTTCCATATCTTTTTTATTGTTAATAGAGTTTTGATTATTTATTCATTCTTGTTCATTTTTTATGATAGTCTAGCCAACTATTAGTTTGACAAGCCTAAAGAAATCAAAAAAGGACTTTTCATTTTAGGTCTTGAATGAATAACTCTTGGTCTTAATAAGATATGTTAATTTGTGGTTCGTACTTAGGATAAGAATATACCTGATTAAGTAGGGTAGCCATAATTGGGGTAGTTCTGAATCAATTTGTTCTACATTATTGGCATAAAAATATAGCTCAATAATTGGAATAAATTAGTTCTTTAATTATTTGGAAGAGAATCAAGAGAAATTAGTTCTCCTAGTTAATAATTAACACTATTAGGATAAATTGAGTGGAGATAGATCAATTAGTTAACACATTGAATTAAATTGAAATTCTAGGGTTTTCTTATTGATTGTTTATTTTATTTAATTTGCATTGCTTATTTTTATTTACTTTAAAATTAGTTAGAAAATTTTATTATCGATTAATTTGGATAGGTTTTAAAGTAATATTTGGTGATTAGAGTTTCGATTAGTAATAGCTCTCTGTGGGATCGATATTTTATACTACTTGGAACGATACATATACTTGCGTGTGCAAGTTTAGATTAAAAAGTTTTTGGTGTCGTTGTCGGGGACCGAACTGCTACTTTTGTTAACATCAATTTAATTACTTTTTGCCCAGCTTAAATTTATTTTTATTCGTTTTATTTTCAAGCACCTTTGGCTTTTTTATGCGTGGAAGTCAAAATCCAGATTTGCTACCACTTGATTTGGGAATTGATAGAACTTTACGAAGACTCAAACGTTTAAACATTAATTCCTAGGTTGAACACGAAGAGTCCATAATGGCTAATCCTAATGGGAATAACAATGTTAATGAGCAGAATGATGCAAGATTTCCTCCTGTTGTCTCTCCTGCTCCTAGGCCTATCAGAGACTATGCCATACCACATGCCAAAAGGCTTTGTACTAGTATTCGCTTTCTGACAGTGGAAGTAAACAATTTTTAGATTAAACTGGCAGTCATTCAAATGGTAGAAGCTAATCAGTTCCCTAGTTTCTCTCATGAAGATCCCAACCAACATCTGCGGTAGTTCATTAAACTATGCAGTACTTTCAAAATTAATGATGTTTCGGTAGAAGTTGTAAAATTATGGTTGTTCCCATTTTCTTTAACTAGAAAAGTTGCATACTAGTTAGATAGCTTGCAGAATGAGTCAATTACAACTTGGGGGGTCAAGTTGTGAAAAAGTTTCTAATTAAGTTCTTCCATCTAGCAAAGACAACAAAATTGCGGAATGGCATTACTGGTTTCCAGCAATATGAAGAGGAAAATTTACATGAGGCATGAGAATGGTTTAAGGTTATGCAAAAGAAATATCCTCACCACTAAATGTCAAATTAGTTGGTGACTTAGACTTTTTACACTAGTTTAAGTGAGTCCATTAAAGGTAATTTGGATACAATAGGTAATGGGACATTATTGAGTAAGTCACCTAAAAAAGTTGCCAAGATAATTGAAGATATGACAACAAATAGTTCGCAATGGATTTCAAGTAGAATTAGGGCAAGCCAAAAGAAACCGATCAGAGTAGTAAAGGTTGATGCGACGACTACCCTTGTTGCTGAAATAGTTGCCTTGAAATGAGACATGAAAGAGAAAATTGGGGTTAGTAGGAAGTAATCGGTTTATGCCATTTGTGATTAATGCAGGGATAATCATCATTCTTGGTAGTGCGCAGCTGAATAAAAACTGGTTGGATATGTTGGAAATCCAGAAAGAAAAAACAAACCTTTTTTCTAACACATAATTTGGAATGGAGAACTCACCCCAACTTTGCTTGGGGAAATAACTAATGTAGTTCTTCACAAGTTAGACCAGTTGGACCTTCAGGTTTTTCTCAAAACCAGTTTCAAAGACCACATCCTCCACAACCACAGGTAGTAGAGAAGTAGTCGGCTACTTAAGAGGTACTTCAGTAATTCATATAGGTATCTGATGCTAGGATGATGGCTTTGGAAACTTAATTGGGTCAATTAGCTCAAGCTATTCATAGTAGTAGGCCTTAATGACCATTACCATTAAATACTCAGCCTTCTTTTAATGTTAATAATTCGAAGGAGCATAGCAAGGTGGTCACCCTTAAAAGCGGTAATGAGATACCTAGTATTTCTCATTTAGTTAAAATGATTTTCAGAGAGTGAATTTTCTATTTCACCCATCGACAAGATTTTCGTCAAGCTTGACGAAAGCTTTAAAATTAGAATATCCTCATTCACATTCGCACGAAAGTTGGAAAGGAACAAGTTGGATAAGAAATTTTTGAAATTTCTTAAGGTATTTAAAAATTTTTCCATTAATATTCCTTTTGTTGAAGCTTTAGAATAGATGCCTACCTGTGCCAAATTTATGAAAGACATTTTGTCGAAGAAAAGACAGTTGAGCGATTATGAGAATATAACACTTACTAAGGATTGTAGTGCCATAATTCAAAGGAAGTTTCCTCCTAAGTTGAAGGATTCTGGGAATTCCATGATTCTTTTTACAATTGGCTCCCATAATTTTGGAAAAGTGCTTTGCAATTTAGGAGCAAGCATTAATTTGATGCCACTCTCTATAGCTCGAAAATTAGGTCTGGGGGATATCATTCCATCAGTCCCATTAAAAATGGTAGAGAAATTTTTGTTTCGCAAAAGGGTAAAAGTGGACAAGTTTTTTTCTGGCAGATTTCATTATCTTAGATATGGAGGAAAATAGAGAGGTTCCAATTTAAGCTTACCATGAGGTTCAATGATGAGCAGGTAACTTTTAAAATTTTCTCTTATTTGAAACATTCGAATGATAATGAAGAATTCTTATCAATTAGTGTGAAAGACAAAGTTAATTTTGGTTCTTCTAAGAGCATTTATCTAGTTAATTCTACGCAAACTATTTTGGTTTCTAAAGCTAAAAGAAAAGACGGTGTGCTTAAGGAATTTATGAACACTTTTGATTATATTCCAAAGTATGCAAGACCAATGTCAAAGTTTGAATCGTTGAGTTTACACATGAGATCTCGAAATAATTTAAATTCCTCTATTAAAAAGTCATTAAAAAAAGGTTATAAGGTGAAGCGATGGCATGGTAAAAGGTTTGGTCGAAAACAACTTGAGCAAAGTTACTATATTTTCTTATTAAAATCACGACAGAACCTAAATATTGGAATGTCAAAATTTTTTCGGTCAAAATTGTTTCGAGTTTTAGAGATATTTCTTTACAAAGCAATAAAACATTATAGGCAAAAACTTAAGTATTTTTGGAGAGGTGATGTAATAAGGATTATGTAATAGTTATTATGAAAATGAGTGTGTACTATGGATTATGCAATAGTCATTGTAGAAATGAGTATTTTCTTGGTATGGAAGGCATAGCATAGTTGTAAATTGAAGATCAAATTGAATGCATGTACATAGTCAGTTTGCTTATATTGCCTTGAATTGTAGATTTACCACTAAGCATATTTTCTCAGCGTACAATTTGTTTTTTTCGTGCACAGGTATAGTAGATTCTCGATTGTGAGAGCTGTTGGTTCAACATCCCAGAAGCAAATTCCCGACTCAACAAAGTTTGCTTAAGTTATGTTTTGGTGTTAATTAAGGCATGTACCTAGGTTGAATCATTTTGGTATTAAACTATGTTATTTGCACTTTTGATTATAAAATGTTGATATATAAATTGGTTAATTTGTTAGTAGTTTGTAAATGGATGATGAATATGGGCTAATATGGTATAAAATGTTGAATATGTAAATGATCCTAGTGAAGTAGGTAGGAATGTTTATGTCTTGATTGATTTGACTTAAAAGTTAACTTATAGGAAATGAATCAATTGCATATTATTGGAATAGGCTTAAAAGTTCATGAATGAATGATTGAAATTTGCATATGTTAGCTAAATAAGGTTTGAATGTGATTAGAAATAGACTTAGAAAAATTGTAGGGTTTGTGCACCTTGAAATTGCAGAAATAGTACGTCACATCGCGACGTCACATGTATGTCATTGTGACGAGATCTGGGCTCCAAGACACAGTACAACAACAAACCCTATTGTCGTGACGAGGGCCAAGTCAGTATGTCATGTCACGATGAGGAACTCCCTCATGTCGTGATGTCAGCCCGATAGTTTGGTTTCAGTACAATTTAGTCCTGATTCGATCTCAAGTTAGCATTAGTCCTTTCACAAGCTCGCATTAGATTCGGGAATAATTACTTATCGTATTGTTTGCTTATAACTCTTGTGTTGTATTGTAACACCCAGGAATTTGGGGTTAGAAGTTTTGAGATTTGTAGGTAGAGTCAATGCCTAGATCGAACAATTAGGTTTGTTGCTGTGTTTTTGTTGGTCAGATGGTTGGTTGTGTGTTAGCGTACCTTTGGGTCCTGGGTTCAAGTTCTCAAGTGTGTTTTGAGGGACTATTTTTTATTTAGTTTGTTTTGTTTTAAAATTCTAAATAGTTATTTATTCATTTTTTTATTTTTTTGGGAAAAAGGAAAATCCCTTCTTACGTTCTCTTCTCCCTCTCTTACACGTTATTCTCTCCTCTTTTCACATTTTCTTCTTTTTCTTTTAATCTTTGATTTTCTTCTGCTGCTTCGTTTCGGTGGTTTGTTTTCGTCTCAATTGGAGTTTTGCTCTTTTGCTGCTACTCCATTTCTTTTGCTGCGTTTTATAATTTCGTTCACAAGATTTTTCGGAATTGGTGGATTTAAGGCGTCGATCATTTTTGGGTGTTTAAATCGTGAATTCAGGTGTGTGCTTCATAACTTTTAAATTTATTCGTGAATTAATGAATCAATTTTGTGAAAATCGGTAATTTCGTGTGTTCCAGTAATTGCGTTATCGTAATGTTGTATCGCTGTTAAATTGTTTAAAAATTCGACTAGTTAGGGTGTGTTTCTGCACTATTAGAGGTTAAGGATCATTTGATGTCGGAATTCATGTTTTTTTGGGTTGTTTTAGGGTGGTTTCGTGACCACACGGGTGGCCACACGGGCATGTGCATTTGGGAATTAGGGTTTTTGGGCAAATTTTGGTGCCACACGACCGTGTGGCTGATCTAAGGGTTTTGTCGATTTTCACATGAGCTTGTCCCCTAGTCACACGAGTGTGTGAGATTTCCACACGGCGTATCTACTCTGCACTCAATTTTTGCACTTTTGGATAGTGACTTACATGGGCTGCTCACACGAGCGTGTGTCCCCTCCACACGGGCGTTTGTAGCCTTTACATGGGCATGTAGACCCCTCACATGGCCGAGGCACACGGCCGTGTGTCCCTATTTCGCCAATTTTTGTATTGTCCTTTTTTTTCTGATTATGATTCTGTGTGTTTCGACCCTTGGCTAGGTCTTAGTAAGGGTGATCAGGACTTTGTTTCGGCCTGAACTTGTGCGTTATTCACAATCATAGCTCTAATTAAGCGAATCGATTGAGTGTTAATTGATGTTATGTTATATCTGATTCTAATTTCGGGCATTTGAATGTGTGCATTTCTAATTTCGTATTCTGTTTCTGTAAGTCTATTTACGAATGGTGTGTATTTTGCATTTGCATTAATCTTTTTGGGTTTGGTTGAGAAGAGAAAGGAGTCTGATCTGTTTTGGCAGTTTCAACTGCAATACGTCTGTATAGCAGTTTACCACATAGTACAACATAAATGTCAGCTCTACTGCATATTAACATTTGAGTGGCTTAGTCCACATACATGGTGTGTAGGGCTGGATGGGCCTTTCGAGGTCCTATGTGGTGTGCATGGTTGGATGGGCTTGAATAGCTCATATGTGGTGTGCATGGTGGTTGGAGAGTCGTTTGGCTAGTTGGGTGGGTTTTTATTACTTGTTGCATTCATTCTACATTCTGTCTTTCTATCTGATTACGAGACTAACTATTTATAGATCGAGGTGTTTCAATATTGATATGTTTGATTTTTTTTGTGAAAACTACTCGTATATCGGTGTGCAGGTACCCTCATTTTCTGTAGCTGGACTTGGCATGCTGGAGGTCTCGGAGTGATATGTTTTAAGCCGGACTAATAGAATGACTTTTCAGATTTTTAATTTTGTGAATTTTTTTTGGACTGTAAACATCTATAAAGATTGTGGTACAATCAAATTTTGGATTTTCATAAATAGTTTTGTTTTGAATTCTAGAAACTCGGAACTTTACTTCCAAACGCCTTCGACGTGACTTGAATTCTCTATTTTGAATCCTAAAAGGGCTAAACAGTTTAGTTCGATTTTAATAGCTGTGTTTGTATAAGATTTTAACAACTAGTTTGTAAAATTATTTTAGATTACTTCGGTGATCAATGTAACCTCCGGGATTCGGTCTAAACTTTTAGGTCGGGTTTTGCGGCATTACATGTATGCCTAATGATATGAAATTGTAGTAAATTACATCATAGTTACTCCAGCAACGAATGTAGATTCTATGAAATTTATCTCTATTTCACCAAGTTTACCTTTGGTGTTTTCTTTTTTGAAATTTTTTTGGAGTTTTCCCTTAAATGATCAAGTTTTCTAAATCGTAGGTTTTCTTTCTTTGTTTTTTTATTGTTTCCTTATTTATTTTAATATCCTTCATTCGTTTTGTCATCGTTCAAAAATTATGGCACCCAAAAGACCTCATGATGTCCCAGTTGAGAGTGACAAATTTGAATGTAGTACTACCATGGAGGAAAAGTGGCATCTATTAGAGTGTAGGGGGATTGAGTGTTTTTCTAACTTTAAATATAAATTTTCAATCCCTAAAGGAAAACATCGCCTAAGCAAAGTAGGTTTAAAGGAAGGTGATTCGCCATATTTTTGGGTTTCACTGTAGGGACTTTAAACAGGGTTTCACCTACTGTTGCATCCTTTCTTCGTGGATGTTCTGAATTCATGCGGGGTTGCACCGAGTCAGCTAATGGGAGCATTTCGATGGGCCTTGGTGGATTATTTTCTATATTGTCGCAATAAGAGGGAAGAAACTTCAGCTGATGTGTTCAAGAGAGCTTATATATTGTCCCCTGCTAGTGGTACATACCAAAAGTGCTTTATTATGTTGATAGCTCACAAAGGCACTATAACGATGTTGAACAATACAAGGAATAATATGAATCTTGTAAGAGAGAAATATATCAAAGTAGAACAAATTTGCGCAGGTGGCTTTCTATTTCCACTTTCTTGGTGCAAGCTCGAGAATGATTGGAATACTTTGAAGCCCATTTTGGAGACTGATGTGGAGATGGAGAGTGCCAACATTTATGTCAAGGTTTGTCGAAAAAGTTGGAGGACACTCATATTTTACACAACAAATGAAGATACTGCTTGATGGGGAAG
>CM025146.1:11677079-11689270 GCA_013467495.1 Gossypium gossypioides
TTGATCCTGGCTTATGAATTAAGTTTGTTATGATTGGTACAGCTGTAATTTGTTTGTTATTTTTGTTAATGAATTATCTAGAACACCTGAACTGCTATAAGTAGCCTAGGTGCTACTCTTCATTTTTATGCTTAAAATGATGATTAAGAAATAGAGTGTTACACTCAAGATCTCTCTCTCTCGTTTCTCATTTTTCCTTCTTCCTTTTATTCTTTATCTGTTATTTTTCTACTTCATGAATGTTTTTTGATTTCATCATCTTTTATGCTTTGCTTTCAGAATACATCACTGTTATTGTTTTTCATACTGTAAGCAGCTTTTCGACACAATCACGATACTATAGTGGAATGACTTCGTGACTAAATGAGTTTATAATTAATAGGCAAAAAACTGGACCTTAATTATAAATCATTTGAGCCCTAATCACATATGTCAAATTTGTCCTTTTGCTAGCTCATTGAAACTAAAAATGAATTGCATATTGAATAAAATGAACAAAAATAGATAGAAATGGTAAAATTGGAGAATTGAAAAATATTTGGAAATGAATGTGGTTTTCTCACTAAATGAAAATTACATGGAAAATTAATTTATGGTGTTTTGAATTATTAATTAATTAATTAAATTTTGAAGATGAAATTAAATTAATTGGTCAATGTGAATCCTTTGAATGTAGAAATATTAAATATATTTTCTCATAGATTCATTTATGGTAAAATTGTCATGATTTTAACGAAATCAGAATCAGATTGAGAAAATTATTTAATTGGAAAATTAATTAATTTCTTTAAATTAATTTATGACGTTTAATTTGGAAAATAGAAAAACATGTATTGGGTTGGATTAAATTATAAAGTGTTGGGTTAAAGTATATGAAGCATTTATAATTGAACCCAATACAAGAGACCCGAATCCCTAACATAATACATATGAGAGGAAGCAAACCCTATTAGCCCCTTCTCTCCTAGTTCAATTAGGAAGTTGTTTTTCTATTAAATAGACATCTATTAGTTCAAAAAGGGCTTCACTTATTCTTCTTATAAATGAATGACACCGGTAGGACTAAATACACAATAAGTTTTACACAACTTTGAGATATTGTTATTCTGCTAAAAAATAGTGAGAATTTGCTTTCTACTGAAAGTAAAGTAAACTATTCTTGGTTTTGGGTGTGATTCGAATTTGTTTGAGCCCACAATCGAAGTAGTTCGTGGTACAAGAATAGAGGAAAAGGCCGTTTGGTTGAAACTTGGGAATGATAGGATCCGTCTAGCCAAAAAAATTATGCGCAATTTCGGTAAAGGGTTTATTGCTATAAATATAACAAGCTGGCTCAATTTTCAAAATTTTAATTTTCCACTGTGCAAGAAAATCATTTTCAAATCGAATTTTTTCCAACATATGCATGTTCATATGCTAATATATCCTTCCATTGCAATAGGGTGTCTGTAGAGACATAAAACTCAATGATCCGCAACAAATGTTGGATCTTGATATAACCTATGACAATCTCCAAATAATCACATATCTCATACAAGCGTGCATATGACCCTATTGGCATGACAATCATATCCTAACCCTTGACTAAGTTTATACGGGCATCTTTTACACATATAACCAACACATATCCCTGTAATTATCCATTTCTTATATCGTACCATGTACGTGATCACATATTTCATTTACATGCCTATAATAAATCAAACTTTCATATTTGAATCATGTGCTAATACATAATAACCTATTTTCATATAACATTTCAATTCGCTCCATTTCTAGCCTTTCATGCCAATTCACAAACAATCATATTATATTCAAACATACATATATAAATATATTTGAAATCAAACATAAAATCATACATAAAAAAATAAAATACTAAGTTCCATGTAAACTTACCTGTTCAAAATGTGAAAAGAGTGGATATTTTGGGGACTAATCCGCAACTTTAACTTTTCCCCTATTAGCTCCACTTGGTTCTAAATCATGATCTATACAATTATTTTATACAATGAATCAATACCAAAAATTTTCATATTATGCCATGATTTGAATGAAACTATATGAACTCATTTTTTGATATTCCTCAAATTTCTCATTTTATTCAATTTAGTCCCTGAACTCGAAATAATCATAACTTTCAATTCCTAACTTCAAATTAAAAATCCAATTTCACATATATATTTATTAGGTACCCTCTACTTCTTATTTGTACTGAAATTTCATAAAAATTATACATTTTATTCAATTTGGTCCCTAATGTACGAAGCTAACAATTAAGCTTCACAATTTAGTCATTTTCTTAAACTAAGCTTAATTTCTAACAATTTCACACCAATTTCATTCAATTCTTAACAATTGAAACTTTCCAAAATTTTACCAATTGAAAATTTTGATCCATGGGTTAGCTTAATCAAGCTCCCATTATAAAAAAAAAAACCCATAAAATTCAAAGAAAAAAAGGCTAGGGACTTACTTGTAAAGATGATCAAAAGCTCAAACTAGGTTTTTCAAGCCTTCAACAATGGTGGACATTAAGTTTAGGGAAGATAATGACTTTTTTTTTTTTATTTTCTTCCGCTTATTTCATATATATAGTATGTTTAATTTAATTAAACATGATTAATTTTTCTTAATCTTAATTAAACCTTGATTCTTAATTAAATTAAACTAATGATAATTTACATCACATCCCACTAACATCTATTTCAAATTGGTCCATTTTTTATTTTGGTCATTTGGATAATTGTCACCTAAGTCCCCAAGTCTTTTCCTAATTGAAAACTATAGCGATTGGACTTTTACAATTTAGTCCCTAAGCCTAAATTAACTATTTAATTGATAAAATTGGTTGACCAAATATCAATAAATTTTTATAATAACCCTGTAAATATTCATATTTAATATTTACAAACTCAATTTACGAAAATAGGGTTTCAAAATCGTATTTTCTAGTACCACTAAAAATTAGGCCGTTATAGAGATGACATTGAGTTGAATTAGGTGATATTCAAGGTTGGAAATTGGAATGTTTGAAAAGGTTTTTTGTTGATATGGATGATATTTACCATATAGATATTGTTCAAAGTGATAGGGAGCAAATTGTTTAAGCTTTAAGGTGGCAAGATTGAAGACATGATGTCGGGCTTATGAAGTCGCGACAAGCCCTACTCAGTAAGTGACGCCGTGACGTGGTACCCTCGTGAAGTTGCGACAACCCTACTCAGTGTGTAACATCATGATGTGGTACCTTTGTGAGGTTACAACGAGCACAATTTAGAGAGTGACATCGCGACATGGAAACCATGAGGTCAAGACGAGCACTCAATAGTTTAGACCTTACAACTTGGTCCTCAAATAACCTTTGATCACCTTGGGAGCTTTTGTAAGATCTTTTTAAGCTCGAATTAATATTTAAATCATATTTTGAGATTATCAATATGAATATAATTGTTCAATCGAATTGAAATGATTGTAGTTACTTTGGAAATGAATGTGACATCTTGATACCTTGACTCAACGATCGAGTTAGGTAAGGAGCGTTACATTTAGTGGTATCAGAGCCTAGGTTTCTTGATTCTCGGGCCAAAGATGAGTCTAGAAGTACATGTCATGTAGGATATATTAATATGATGAGATGAGATTTTTCTAATGAATTTTAATTTGTGATTTATAGATTGAATAATGCCGAACAATTCTTAAGAAACAATTGATGAAGAGGTAGAGAGTAGAGTCTTCAATGCAAATCGAGGAGGCAATAGACCATTACCTCGAGCTTGAAATGAGCCGAAAGAGCCCGTAAATTTGGGGCCTGCTAGTGAAGGTAAGAACAAAAGCTTGAACCCGGTAGAGATATAAGATTTGAACCAGAACAATTGCCACCAAGAGAAGAGATGCCAACGCATAAGGCATTCTTCCAAACTCTAATTTAGTTACTTCAACAATTCATGAGAGTTGCTATAGCTCCTCCCGCCTCAGCTTTGCCCCCACCTCCACCTCTTATTCAACTTGTACCTATATTGGTACCTCAACCTCCTCCCTTGCTCCCAATCATCGATCTCCCCTAAAGAAAATAACACAGTATGAGGCTGGAGAATTTAGGGGAAAGAAGGAGGATGGCCCCATGTTGACTAGAGAATAGCCAAAAGGTATTCAAAGAACTACAGTGCATCGATGACGATAAGTTGAGGTGTATTGTATCCTTGTTGAAAGATGAAGCATACTAGTGGTGGACCACTGTCCAAAGTGTAAATCCTACTGAAAGGATTACTTGGAACTTCTTTCTCATTGAATTTAGGAAGATTTATGTTGGCCAACCATACATTGAAAGGAAGAAGAGAGAGTTCAAAAATTTGAAGCAAAACAACATGACGGTGGTAGAGTATGAGAAAGAATTTGTTAGGTTGAGTAAATATGCTCGAGAGTTGGTAGCCACCAAAGCTGATATGTGTAGAAGGTTTGAATGAGGGATTAAATGAAGACATTTTTGTCCCTATTATAGTTTTAATTTTACAAGATTTTTTTTGCCTAGTGGAGATAGCTCAAAGAATTTAGGAAGGAATGAATAGACAAAAGGATAAGAGTTCAGGAAAAAAAAGCGATTGCTAGTTCTGTGCCTCCACCATCCACGAAAAGAACCAAAGATTTCAGAGGTTTTAAATATTCATCTCCTACTTTGGGGTAGAAATCGAAAGGTCGATGAATACCATCCCAACAGATGACCTCAACTGCTAGTATTGGGGTACAAGAAGAAGACCTATATCACAGTATGAAAATTGTGGTAAGAATTATTTGAGAGAATATTGGCTAGTTACTAAGGCTTGTTTCAAGTGCGGGTCTAAAGAGCAAATGATTTGGGATTGTCCAAATGCATTGGAAAATATTATTGACCAGTCAGTGAAAAATGCCCTAGCTCAACAAAGAGGTAGAATATCGAGGACGATTAGTGGTGCAAGTAGCGGCCAGAGATCAGTGAGAGAAGCAACCATTAGACCTGAATCTCGTACATCTCAACCTTATGCTGTCAGAACCAAAGAAGTCGATGCCCCAAATTTGATCACTGGTACTTTCTCTATGTTTGACACTCCTGTATTTACATTAATTGATCCTGAATCCATACATTTGCACTACATTAGTAAAAGAGAGAAAGTTTATTGATAATGATGTCATAGTCATTAACCCTTTTGGACAGAGTGAAAAAGTAAACAAAGTGTATAAACAGTGTCCTTTACAAATTCAAGATTTCAAATTCCCTGCCAATCTCATGGTTCTTCCTTTTCATGAATTTGATGTGATACTTGGAATGGATTGGTTTTTAGAGCATAGTGTAGTACTTGAGTGTAAGAGAAAAAAATATCCATGAGAGCTCCAAAAGGGAGAAGTTGTGATGATTGGTGAAAAATTCAGTGCTTTTTCGAATGTGGTGTCTTCAATAGAAGCATTTAAAATGGTGAGAAAAGTAAGT
Source organism: Gossypium gossypioides (assembly GCA_013467495.1). Lineage (NCBI taxonomy): Eukaryota > Viridiplantae > Streptophyta > Magnoliopsida > Malvales > Malvaceae > Gossypium > Gossypium gossypioides. The sequence continues at coordinate 11,682,544 of CM025146.1, forward strand.
AATGCCTTATTGGCATATATTTTTTTATACTAGAACGGTAAGTCCTAAGTTGGAAGAGATGCCAACAGTATAGGATTATCCTAATGTTTTCTCGGAAGAGTTGCCAAGCTTGCCACCCAACAAAAAAGTGGAGTTTTCCATAGAAATGGTACCCTGTACGGCTCCAATATTTATAGCACCTTACCAGATGGAACCTACTGAATTAAAAGAGTTGAAAGTGCAATCACAAGAGTTGCTTGACAAAGCTTCATATGATCTATCGTTAATTGAATAAGGTGACGGTAAATAATAAATATCTATTACATAGAATTGATGATTTGTTTGACCAATTAAAAGGTGCCAGTGTATTTTCGAAGATCGATCTTAGATCAGGGTATTACTAATTGTGAGTAAAGGAATTAGACGTGCCAAAGACTATATTGAGGACCAGGTATGGCCATTACGAGTTTTTAGTTATGTCATTTGGGCTAACTAATGCGTTGATTGCTTTTATGGATTTAATTAACCAAATTTTTCAACCTTACTTGGATCGATTTGTTTTGGTGTTTATTGATGATATTTTGGTGTACTCGAGGAATTAAGAGCATGATAAACATTTAAGGATTGTCTTGCAGACTTTGAGGGAAAAAGATGTAGCCAAGCTAAGTAAATGTGAATTTTTGTTGAAAGAAGTGGCATTTCTGGGAAATATTGTGTCAGCAGACAGCATCTGATTTGATCCGAAGAAAGTGGAAGCCATACTTGAATGGAAGCCACTGAAGAATGTAATGTAAGTGAGGAGGTTACTTGGATTGGGGGTTATTATATAATATTTTTAGAAGCATTCTCCATGATTGCATTTGCCACTGACTAGGTTGCTACAAAAAGATGTCAAATTCGAGTGGACTAAAAAGTGCTAACAAAGTTTTGAAAAGTTAAAAGCAGCTTTGACAGAAGCTCCAATTCTGACACAACATGAGCCAAGAAGAAAATATGTAGTCTACAGTGATGCATCATACAGTGGATTGAGATAAGTGTTGATGCAAGATGGAAAGGTGGCTAAAACTGCATGGAAGAAATTACCCCACTCACGATTTGGAGTTGGCCTATAAACTTTCAAATTTTTAACCTGTAAACTTCAAAATTCAATTAAACATTAAATAATTGCTTAAATTCACATAATCATGGGTATAACAATTCATACCATTTGCATATTCAACTTCGTTTACATTTACTTCATCCTAACATTACTCATAAATAATCTACCAAGTATTTCAACCCATAACAATAAACCAAATTCGAAACAACATAAAAAAAGTACACCTTCTAACCATTAAGACAACAATTTAGACAGCAGCCAAGCATATAATTTGATTAACCATTTAATGCATTAATTTGGTAGTTTTCTAGCTACGCACTTTCAAGCAACAACTTAATTAATTAATTATTTTTATTATTTTTATTTTATTCTTAAACAATATTTAACCTTCCATCTTGTATTGAAATGGTATTTTTACCATTTTAATCCTTAATTTAATTATCTTAAAAGTCCTTAGGCAATTAAAATTTTAAGAAAATTAACTTTTGCAACTTTTACAATTTATTCCTTGTACCGTAATTATTCACTTTTTCAGTAAAGTTACCTATGAAAAATTCAATTTATCTATGTAACAGCATAGTAAATATTTAATAAAAATATTTACGAATCCGATTTATGGAAACGAGTTCCTGATACCTTAATTTCTTGAACCACTGACTCTATCATCAAAATATAGAATTTCAAAACCACCGTTTCTGACTCCACTATCTTTCAGGTCATTACAATTCTTCCCCCCTTTAAGAAATTTCGTCCCCAAAATTTACCTGGAAAGAGGTGAGGTACTAAAATTTCATTTTCGAATCAAATAATTTGTTTGTTATTCCTTCTTATCGATCCTCAGACTTATTTAATCGGATCGCATAGTCTTTCGCATGCTATTAATATTCATATATCGTAATTTACATTCAATTAATCAATCACGATATCAACTTAATTCATATTTCGTTTAACCTATTCATATGTTATAACTTTATTGATATTGCTCGCTCTCAAATCAGATACATAGATTAACTAACTTGTATCCCAATCTAGCATTGTAATTGCATTATCAAATAAAACCGAAACAATCATACTGACACATAAGTGTATCACCGAATAAACCAACACAATTATACTGGTACATACAGTGCATCATCAGATATACTGAAGCAATTATACTGGCACAAACAGTGCATCATCAGATAAACCAAAGTATCTATATTGGCACATACAGTGCATCATTGGATATACCGAAGAAAATATATTGGCACACATAGTGCATCATCAGATAAACTGAAGAAAATATATTGGCACACACAGTGCATCATTGGATAAACTGAAGAAAATATACTGGCACACACAATACATCATCGAATAAACCGAAGAAAATATACCAGCACACACAATGCATTATCGGATAAACCGAAGTAAATATGCTGGCACATACAGTGCATCATCAGATAAACAGAAGTATAACCTGTACATTTAATAACCAAACAAATTTTCAATATCATTATGTGTTCATCTCACAATCTATCAATCCCAATCTTATTATAAACTATCAAATTGTCAAATATCATTATATGCTTCAATTCAATTTATACCAACGATCTAATACCAATCAAGTCCAAATTTTCTACCCTACTCAATTCAGTCCAATTCTCAATATTCAGTACTCATAATCACAATTCAATTTATACAGTAATTGTAACTCATTTTAATCCACAATCATGCGTACATCATAAATCTATGAAAAAATAATTTGATCTTAAATTATGAAAATATATGTACCAAATCCTTGTGCTATTAGTTCAACTATAATGTTTCCTCAGCCTTTTTTTGTTGGAGTAGATCTCTGGGTAGCGGCAAGAATATTATCAACATTTCTTAGACAATTCCGAGCGATATGCTCTAAAAATTCGCATCGAAAACATGCTCCCATTTTCTTCCAACATTCACTTCTGTGTTTTCTGCCACAAAGTTCACAATTCAGAATAGTTATGTCCTTTTGCGACTTCTTACTATTGCCAAAAGATACTGATGGTTCTTTAACCTGATCTTTCTTAGAGTCTACATTCAGTGGAACTGATTTCTCAAAACCTCGATACTCCCTAGTTCGTTTAAACAAAGGTTGTAAGCCTATAGTCTCTACTATCTTCCCAAATACTCGGAAAGACTCGTCTTTCTTATCTAAGCCCAAGGCTTGTTCAACCATTTTCTCTCATTCAGCTATATCGATAAACTCTTTTATTTTGTGCAAGACTAAATGAACTGGAATCTCATCTCACATTCCCCTAAGGAATCACTTACAACTTTCTTCTTCAGCCGGAATACGTTCTAGAGCTTACTTGTTGTGTCACAGAAGTTCGCATTTATAATCAATTACTGTCATCTCACCTTGCTTCAGCAATAAGAACTCTTGTTTTCTATTCTCTAAGTACAGTTCACCAACATACTTTTTTTAGAATTCAAATTGAAAAAAATCCCAGTCAATCCGATGAGCGGGCATATGACAAATAATAGTCTGCCACCAATTATATGTTTCTCCTTGCAGAAGAGAAACGACACATATAACACATTCGCGGGTCTTGCATTCTAACTACTGAAGTACTCGATTTGTTGCCTCTAGCCATATCTTAGTCACCAAAGGATCGACCCCTTTAATTCCCATAAACCCTATGGCATTGTATTTTCGTAGTTCTTTTATTGGAGCTCGTCTAGTTGTAGTTGCTGAAGTAGTCAATAGAGTAGGTCTTGCTATTCTCTGAAAGATTTCTGCTATCTTGTGGGATAATCCCTAATTACCTTGATCTTCTTGTCAAGATCTCACAGTTTTATTTCATCGAGCCCTGGCTAAATCTTCACTAGGTGTTTCGATCTCGAACCTATTTTCATTCTCAACCGAGTGACCACTATTATTCAAGTCATCATTATCAACGTTTCTCAGTTCCTTTGACATTTTCAACTATAAAACAAAAGAATTTACTCATCAGCATCAAAATCACGACTCAGATTCGACTCAACATTGGCATGTGCCTCTAAACTCAATTCTGAGCTTAATTTAGTCCGACAATCGGCTAAACCTATAGTTCTAATACCACTAAATGTAACACCCCATTACTTGACCCCAATCGTTGGGTCCGACCAACGGGATATCACATTCGTTGCCGAAGCAACAGACATCATTCGTATTATATTAAATTCAAATAATACATTTAGACCCATAACCATGTCATGATTAATATATCAATATCTCAACTATTAACATGTTTATTCATTGCATTTCATACATTCTTTATTCCAACTATATATATATACCGATTCACATCCAAAGCATTATAACTTCATCCAAATACTTGCATAACAACATCAACACCAAACATATACATAGTACAAGTCATTATCAACTATCATATTTGCTTATTTATAAAATATCTCGAAGTATGAAAAAAAAATTCTCTTACTAAACTTAATATAACATAAAGTCCTATAGGTACATGCCAACCAAAATAACAAAAAATTCACCAACTCGATGAGTGCGGGATTTTCTACTAGATGCTAGAAACCACAACTGCACACAATTAAACCTAACTTGCGCACGAAAAACAAACTGAACGCTAAGTAATCAACTCGATGGCATTTCTGTAACTAATATTATAACATGACATAAATTCTCTAAGGTCATAAATAAAATAAAAATCAAAAGTTCATAAGCAATTTAATATGTTACATTATATTACACGAACATAATCCTTTCATATCGCATTTATAGTCGTACCGACTGGTTGTCACATATTCATCTTTAAATTTTTGACATGTAAACTTCAAAATTCAATTAAACATTAAATAATCGTTGACATTCACATAATCATGCTTATAACAATTCATACCAATTGCATATTCAACTTTGTTTACATTTACTCATCCTAACATTACTCATAAATAATTTACCAAGTATTTCAACCCTTAACAATAAACAAAATTCGAAACGACATAAAAAAAATTCACCTTCTAACCGTTAAGACAACAATTTAGACAGCAACCAAGCATATAATTTGATTAACCATTTAATACATTAATTTGGTAGTTTTCTAGCTACGCACTTCCCAGCAACAACTTAATTCATTCATTCATTATATTTTTATTATTTTTATTCTTAGACAATAATTAAATATGCAAATTTCAAACAATATTTTAATACATTTATTTGGACCACCCCATTATACACAAAATGGATTGCTCTATTTATACACATCGAACACACATTATTATGTATAACATCAAATTTGGATAATTCTTTAAAGCATGAAATGGATAGAATTGGTACCAATTTGACCAATACTTAACATTCATGTTCAGTTAGAATTTGTTGAATCATGTAATAGATATTTTTATTACCAAATTGGTCAACAATTTACTTACAAAATTGGACCAAATCTTGAAACATGAATAGACACAACTAATGCCACTTTTGGACAGCATTGCTACATGTTTCAGTTAACTTTAATCTTTATTATTACAAGCATTTAAGGTCAGTATGGCATAATCAAAGATGTCCTATTTTGGACAGCATAATTACTTTATTTGGACAGCCATAATCCTCCTCCTAACGACAACATTTAACAACTAAAATACAATACGTGTGTTTTAGATCGGACAACCAATGATTCGCATCACAACATTAGCATTTTAATTATCTAAATACCATAATTATGCCCTAATTTGGACAGCCAATGATTCATACTATAACAACAGCATTTTCATTAGCTAAACACCATGAATTTGTCCTAATTTGGACAGCCAATGATTTACAATATAACAGTAGCATACTAATTAGCTAAACACCATGAATTTGTCCTAATTTGGACAACCAATGATTTACAATATAATAGCAGCATATTAATTAGTAATAAATTGTCTTAAAGTTCAACTTCAACTCCCTTATTCAGTACAAACCAACATGTAAGTTAACTTCAAACATCCGCTTATTAGACTTTACTGTACCGTTCACCACCCAAATAGCTATTATCAAAATTAATTAACCTTTTGTTGGAAAAATATAATATTTGGAAACTTTGAGGCATATTCTCGATTGGTAAAGGTGGAGAGTTGAATCATAAAGTTATGATTTTATATTCTACTCCATGAGACCTTTACAACGGTATATCATATGCTCAAAATGGTAGAGTGATGAATGAGAAATTGATGCTTAAAGTAAGCTATCGAGAAAAATGAAAAGCATTAGTCTCACATTGATTGGGAATCAAATGTGGAACTTGTATATTTATGTAAACCAACTTGGTGGTTGTTCAATGCATAAACTAATGCTCTCTCTCGCACGCAGGGGGTGTGAATCCAAATCCATCGGGATTGGGGGCGCACTCGTACGATGTGGTAACGCAAAATGTTCGGACTAGTCGGACCCAAAAGAAGCCCAACAGATATTATATAGGAGCCTGCGGATCATTTTGTTGTTGTATCCTAAGAGACAGTCGACCAATGTTTCTCCAAGAACCATAAGAGCGGCTGAATCTGTCTTAAGGAAATTGTGAAAACAAACCTCAACATCTAGTAAAACTCGATTCCCTTATTCGATTTTAGTTCTCCAAAATCTTGTTTATTTAATTGTTTTCAAATATGATGTTTTAAATAAATATAAATATTTATCTA
>CM025146.1:11690575-11703444 GCA_013467495.1 Gossypium gossypioides
TTAAATAAATATAAATATTTATCTAATTTATTTTATTTAAATATGGTGTTTTTACATAAATATAAATATTTGTATATATTATTTGTTCAGATCTTATATTGAATATAATTATTTATATTTATATTTATATTTGCTTGCTAACGTATTTTGTCCAACACCTCTTTATCCACCGATATCTAAGTGTAACTTCAATCAATTTCAATCGAAAGCAACAATGAAAAAACATTAAAATAAATAAAAATTTTAAAGTATAGAGTTCAAGAACTCACTAAAGTCAGCAGATTCAATAACCCTTAGATATAAGTTCAACAACCTATGCTTTGTATTTACTCTCACCAAACAGTTCTCGTAATGGCAGCATTAACCACATAAATGACCAGGTTTTAGACATTTTAGAACACAAACTAATTTCCATAACATTAATTCAATACATTAAATTGCATTCAAACAAGAATTCAATAGCATTAAATACATCACTACTATCCATTTTTTTCCATATCAGTCGAACCACACCACCAGGAATACCAACATTATTAGCATGCATGCTATCTGCATACAACAACACGTTCAACTTCCATCTCCTACCATTCTTACCAGTTTCACCATTTGACAGAACAATAAGGGAAAGAACAAAAAAGAACAAGGGTGTGAAAATCTCACCAGAAAATCTATTGAAGTTGGCTTCCATGTAGACCATGAAGCAGACCAAGCTGCCCGTTCCATGCAAGTTGCTGCTGAAGATCATACTGATGTTTTGTTACATCAAATAAATGTTTTGTTACTTAGTTAGATATGAATTAAGTTGTTAGTATATTTGATGTAATAACGTGCTGATGGATTGATAAATCAGCTTTACCAAGTGTACAAGTTATGTTTATCAATTTTCTATGCTATTTAGTGGACTTAGGTATATGTTTAGGTAACATTTTCTTCTTTTGACCAACTAAATGCCTGGTATATGTAATGGCATTATGCCTTTATTCAAATGTAATGAAGATCTTTCAAGTTTCTTCTTCATTTTGGTTCAGCAAAAGTAATTTTTGTTCACAAAACTCTAGCCGATTTTCTTGTTTGATCAGCAAGATATTGAAGGTTTTTGCTTAAGTTTCTGTCAAAGTTTCACATTATGTTTTCTTAGATCCAACAATTGGTATCAAGAGCTAATTTCTTAGTGGACCTATCTCTGTTCAATCCTTAAAAATAATGTCTTCATCTGGTTTCTCTCCAACTCCACCACCAGTGTTCAATAGTGAAGGCTACCACATCTGGGTAGTGAAAATGAAGACTACCTGCAGGCATTTGACTCATGGGAGGTTGTTAATGCTGATATAGAACCACCACCCTTGAGAGCCAACCCTACAGTGGCTCAGATTAGACAGCACTCTGATGACAAAGCCAATAGATACAATGCAATGTCCTACATTCGAAACAGTGTGTCAGACTTGATTTTCACAAGGAGGAGTTTCAAGGTACTAAAAGAACAAGGCAGTAACAACTCTTGAATTTGATAAGGGACTTTGAAAATTTGAAGATGAAGGAAGCAAAAACAGTTAAGCATTATTCAAACAGAATTATGTCTGTTGTGAACAACATTAGATTACTTGGGGACCAGTTCAATGAAGCTAGAATAGTGGAAAAGGTTATTTCAACCTTACCTGAAAGATATGAAGCCAAAATATCCACCTTGGAAGACTCAAGAGATCTGTCGAGCATCTCTTTGACTGAGCTAATCAATGCTTTTTATGCTTAGGAACAAAGAAGAGCTAGCAGACAGGAAGAGCATCAAGAATGTGCCTTCCAAGCCAAGAGTAAACCAACCTCGAGCTCCTCTGGCTATAAAGGGAAGAAGACTTGGTTAGATAAGCCTAAAAGAGATGGAGCAAGAAGAAGATATCCACCTTGCTCACATTGTAGAAGGCTTAGCTATCCAGAGGCAAATCGCTGGTTCAGACCTGATATGCAGTGCAAAATTTGCAAACAGATGGGTCATGTTGACAAAGTTTACAAAAATAAAGGCAAGCAGAAGAAAAATCAGCCTCAACAGCCTAGAGCTGAAGCTCAAGTGGTAGAAGAAGGTTGTGATCAAGAAGAACAAGTCTTTGTTGTCTCTTGTTTAGCCACCAGAAGAAAAACCACAAAAGGGTGGCTGATTGACAGTGGTTGCATAAATCACATGACACCTAATGAGACCATTTTCAAAAGCATTAACAGATCCTTCAACACAAGAGTAAAAGTGGGCAATCGACATTACATTAAAGCAGAAGGCAAGGAGGATGTGCTGATTGACACTCCTACAGGTATAAAACTTTTTTCTAATGTCTTGTTAGTACCTGAAATTGATAGAAATTTGCTTAGTATAGCTCAGCTACTTGAAAAGGGTTACTCTGTGGTTTTTCAAATAAAGAGTGCCTAATTAGTGATCCAAGTGGATCCAAGCTCATGTTAGTAAGCATGACTGACAGAAGCTTTATTGTCGACTGGAGTAAAAACTCAGTTTGTGCCTACACAACTGCTTTAGATGAATCTAAGATGTGGCATAAAAGGTTGGGCCATGTCAACTACAAGTCTCTAGATCAGTTGACCAAAAGAGATTTGGTTGAAAACTTCACAAAATTAGTCAAAAAGAAGGATGCTTGTGAAGTGTGTCAGCTAGAAAAGCAAGCTAAACTGCCATTTCCTTTGAACAAAGCCTAAAGAGCTGCTGATAAGTTGCAATTAGTCTACACTAATGTGTGTGGCCCTATGAGAACTGAATCCTTAAATGGCAACAGGTACTTCATCCTCTTTATTAATGATTACTCAAGATTCTTTTGGGGATATTTTCTCAAACACAAATCAGAAGTGGCATCAGTGTTTTAGAAGTTCAAGGCTGCAGCAGAAACAGAATTAGGTTGCAAGCTCAAGACACTAAGGTCAGACAATGGCACAGAGTATACTTCAGCAATGTTTTAAAGTTTTTGTGATAAAGCAGGCATTAAACACTAGCTCACCAATACCTACACACCTCAGCAGAATGGTGTCAGTAAGAGAAAGAATAGAAGCTTGATGGATACGGCCAGATGCTTGATGTTTGAAAGGAATTTGTCTAAACATTTTTGGGCTGAAGTAGTTAACACTTCAATATATCTTCAAAACAGGCTACCAACTAAAGCACTGCTTGAAAAAACACCATTTGAAGCTTAGTTTGGGTTCAAGCCATCATTTGCTCACCTGAGGGTATTTGGATGCATATGTTATACACATATTCCTGCAGTCAAAAGAGACAAGTTAGCCAAGAAAGCTCAGCCTGGCCTTTTGGTGGGCTACAACAGTGTCAATAAAGGCTTTAGGATTCTAGATCCTACAACCAATAAAGTCTTTGTGAGCAGAGATATTGTATTTGATGAGAAGTCAAGTTGGAACTGGGATAAAAGTGAACCAGAAGCTACTGCTGAAGATCATGTGACAGATCAGATTGAAGTCAACCAAAATGATCCTAAAATGGACATTGATCATGAGCGAGTTAGGGGAACCAGACCACTAACTGAAATATATGAGAGGGCTGATGTAGTTGCTGTTGAACCAACCTATTTTGAATAAGCTCAAACTCAACAAAGATGGAAGCTAGCCATGATGGATGAGATAACCATGATTCACAAAAATCAAATCTGGGAGTTAGTTGCAAGACTAGCTCACAAGAAGGTTATAAGAGTAAAATGGGTGTTTCGAGCCAAACAAAATACTGATGAAAGCTTGAACAAACTAAAAGTAAGGCTGGTTGTAAAGGGATTTAGTCAAAAATATGGAATTGACTACCTTGAAACATTTGCAACAGTAGCTAGACTTGACACTATCAGATTGCTGGTTTTTTTGGCTGCTCAAAAGCAATGGAGGATACATCAACTTGATGTAAAATCTATCTTCCTCAATGGCTTCCTTATAAGGAGATCTATGTTGAACAGCCTGAAGGTTTCAAAGTTTTTGGTGAAGAAGACAGTGTTTACAAGTTGAGAAAAGCCTTGTATGGCTTAAAATAGGCACCAAGGGCCTGGTATGACAGAATCGACACCTACCTAGCAAGCTTGGGGTTCGAGAGAAGTATTAGTGAGCCAACCTTGTATGTGAAGAAGGAAGGTGATGAAACACAACTCAGAGTCTCCTTGTATATGGATGATTTGCTGGTAATAGGAGAAAATAATGCTATGCTGACAGACTTTAAAAGCAAAATGGAGAAGATGTTTGAAATGTCAAATTTTGGAGAAATGACATACTTTCTTGGTATGGAAGTGTCTCAGACACAGCAAGGAATTTTCCTGAGTCAAAAGGCCTTTGCCTTGAAGATTCTGAACAGGTTCTACATGATAAATTGTAAAACAACTAACACACCATTTGCTATTGGAGAAAAGTTGACAAGTCAGGGTAATTTTGAGAAGGTACCTAAGTCAACATACAAGAGCTTAGTTAGATGTTTGCTGTACTTGATAGCCACAAGGCTAGACATAATGTATGTTGTTAGTCTCCTATCCAGGTTCATGCATTACTGCAATGTGAACCATTCTCAAGCTGCAAAGAGAGTCTTCAGGTACATTAAGGGCACTCAAAGCTTTGGGATGATGTTTACCAAGGTTGACAATATGCAGCTGCTTGGTGTTTTTGATAGTGACTGGGCAGGATCAATAGATGACATGAAAAGCACCTCAAGGTATCTGTTTACCCTTGGTTCAGCTATTTTTTGTTGGAGCTCAAAGAAGCAAACTGTTGTTGCTCAATCAACAACTGAGGCAGAGTATGTAGCAGCTGCAGGAGCTGTTAACCAAGCAGTTTGGTTAAGAAAGATCATGGCTGACTTGAACTTACACCAAAGGGAAGAAACAGAGATCAAATGTGACAATCAGTCTGCTATTGCAATTGCAAAGTATCCAGTGTTTCATGGGAGAACAAAACATTTTAAGATCAAGTTTCACTTCATCAGAGAAATGGAACAATCTCAAGAAACTAAACTGATTCATTGTAGTTATGAAGATCAGCTAGCTAATATCTTAACAAAGCCTCTTTGTGTGTCAAGGTTCAAAGATTTGAGAGCCAAATTTGGGAGTTTGCAGCATACAAGCCAAGGAGGAGTGTTGAAGTTGGCTTCTATGCAGACCATGAAGCAGACCAAGCTGCCCGTTCCATGCAAGTTGCTGTTGAAGATCATGCTGATGTTTTGTTACTTCAAATGAATGTTTTGTTACTTAGTTAGATATGAACTAAGTTGTTAGTATATTTGATGTAATTAGGTGTTATTGGATTGATAAATCAGTTTTACCAAGTGTACAAGTTATGTTTATCAATTTTCTATGCTACTTAGTGGAGTTAGGTATATGTTTAGGTAACATTTTCTTCTTTGGTCCAGCTGAATGCTTGGTATATGTAATGGCATGATGCCTTTATTCAAATGTAATGAAAATCTTTCCAGTTTTTTCTTCATTTTGGTTTAGCAAAATCAATTTTTGTTCACAAAACTCTAGCCTATTTTCTTGTTTGATCAGCAAGATATTGAAGCTTCTTACTTAAGTTTCTATCAAAGTTTCACATTCTGTTTTCTTAGATCCAACAAAATCCTGCTGAAACTACTTTGAAGTCGTGCATTTCCCTTTCTTACTGTTGTTTCCAGCTTCTCCCTTAGTTGTACACAACTATTTCCTTATTAAAACAAAAGAAAACACATTCAACAACCTTGTATTTCTACTAAAACACTTCATGAATTTATCAACATTGAACATGCAATAACTCAGCTGGAAGAGGAACCTTCGGTCAAGTTTTAAACCAACCTCTCCAAAGTCCCAATCCCATCAATGGTCTAAAGGCAAAGACGAGTTGTGGAAATTACCTTTTTTTTTTTAATAATTAGCTCCTAATGAGCCCAATTTGACCAGGAATCAGCTTAACCTCAATTTTTTTCTAAATCGTTAGCTGAGATGAGCATAAGGAAAGAAAATCAAAATGTTCAAGCCTTCTTCTCCTTCTTACCTTTCGGTCTAGTCACAACCAAAAGCCACCCACCCCCTAAACCTATTAGTTAATATTATAAAATATTAAGCATAATGATTAACACCACCATCATCTAACTATCTAGTTTCATTTTAAAGAAACATTTGTAAAGTTTAACTATGTATATAACCGGCGCCACTAGCCCAACTATCAAACCAAAATTCCCTCCTCAACCAAGGTTATGAATTGAAATAAAATGAATGCCTTTGGAGTTTGTACGCATGAATTTTAACTTTATTTAATTTACAAAAGAAAAAAAATAATTAATCTTCCATTCTGTATTGAAATAGTATTTTTACCATTTTAATCCTTAATTTAATTATCTTAAAAGTCCTTAGGCAATTAAATTTCAAGAAAATTAACTTTTGCAACTTTTACAATTTATTCCTTGTACCGTAATTATTCACTTTTTCAATAAAGTTACCTATAAAAAAATTCAATTCACCTATGTAATAACTCCGTAAATATTTAATAAAAATATTTGCGAGTCTGATTTACAGAAACGAGTTCTCAATACCTCAATTTCCAAAACCACTGACTCTATCATCAGAAAACAGAATTTGGAAACCACTATTTTTGACTCCACTATCTTTTGGGTCATTACAGTATCAATGAGGGTACATTGGTTAAACACTTAGGATGATTGTTTTTGGTATGTTTTTGTCATGTTTGAATGTGTTTTGAATAGGTGAAAATGATTGGAAATGGTTTGGCTTGGTACCTAAGAAATGGTGTTTGAATAGTTTATTTTTTTAAGTTATTTTGGTTGCACGCGGCCTAGGACATTGGCTGCAACATGGTTGTGTGCCACACACGACCTCCCCACATGGTCGTGTGTTTTATTGATTTTTTAAGTGCATGATTTTTTTCACACAGTTTACGAATTTTACATGGCGACACGGCCGTGTGACCTTATTTTCAAATTGTACACAGTTTGAGGACAAGGGCATGTAGAGTGGCACTACATGGCCTCATTCATGTCACACGACCATGTGACCCCTATTTACAGTATTTTCCATATTTTTCTACTTTTTTTTAGATTAATACTTGTTTCTAAATTGATTTTTAGGTTTCGTAGGCCCGATTTAAGTTTATTTTTTTGCCTATATGCTATGAACTATGATTGGCTATTGAATTATGATGATTAAATTGAACTCTAAATTGTTTTGATTTTTTTGGACTAGTTAATTGTTGTAGCATCTTGTAACCTTAATCCAGCAACGGAGACGAGCTAGGGGTGTTACACTATACATTCTATTAAGTCTACAATTGGGAAATAAAATTACAAGGTAAGTGAACTTAAAAATGACATTGGTAAATAGCTGTAACTTGTTGAATTGGTACCTTACTATAGTTATTATTGATACAGGTTTATGTATGATGGTATGGATTATAAGTGTTATATACATATATATATAAATATAAAAGTAATGTTTTGATTTAAATTACAAATTTAATTCTTGATATGCTTACTAAGCTCTCGCGAGCTTAATGTGTTTCTTTTCAAAGGCGTAGGTGAGGACTTGTTTTGAAGCTTTAAAATGGGAAGGTTGAACTCTACTCATCTCATCACAAATCAAGCTTAGAAGAGAGTATGAATCTAAATTTTTTGGCATTAGCTTTTGGCATGCACATAGGCATATATGTTAAGAAATGTTTATAGATGAATTCAATGGAATCTATGTTGCTTTTGGACCACTTTGTAAATTTTGTAATTTGGATATATATGGTACTGATTTGAATTAATTGATGTTCAAGGTTGGAAATTGACATGTTTAAATGGTTTGTTGGTTCATATGGATGATATATACCATATAAATGTTGCTCTAAGTAATAGGGAGCAAATTGTTTAAGTTTTAAGGTGGCAAAACTGAAGTTGCGACATCGAGCTCGTGAAGCCGCAATGATCCCTAATCAGTGAGTGACTTCACAATGCGCATAAGTCTAAGAGTGGCGTCGCGACATGGAAACCATAAAGTCACAACAAGTACTCAATAGTTTAGACCTTACAATTTGGTCCTTAAATGACCTTCAATTACCTTTAGAGTTCGTAAGCTCGTTTTAAGATTGGATCAGTATTTAAATCATATTTTGATCTTATCAATATGAATATAATTGTTCAATCACATTGGAATGATTGTAGTTGCTTCGGCAACAAATGTAACATCCCGATACCTTAACCCGACGATCTGGTCGAGTAAGGGGTGTTACAGCTACTTATCATCTGCATAACCAACAAAATCCTTTTATAATAAAAAGAGTCATTAATGCCTTTGTAACTAAAAAAATGGATTTTGATTACTACTATTAATTGTTAGCTTTGTAACTCTTATTCTTGAGACACTATAAATAGGAGTCTATCACAACTGGTGAGGGACTTTTGGCACTTTCACATTCTAACTCTCAAAGCTCTTTCAAATTCTCACAACTTGCTTTCTTAGTTTAGCCTTATCATCAGCCACATTTTCCTTTCTCCACCTTATCAACCACTACCTACCACTACGCTTGAGGTTCTATGTTCGATTCTCTTCCCTTAGAATTTTTTATTATTTTTTATCCCAATATCTGGTTTGGAACATCTAGCTTATCTTTAATTTATGTATGTTTATTGAAAAGAATGAACTTGTTTGTTTAGTGGTAAGGCCTTCGCTTACCTTTAAGTCCCAAGTTCGAATCTTATTGTATGCAAAAATAAAAATTATTTTCTCTTCTTTTCCTATGGTTAGGGTATTGTTTAATATTTTTTATAATTATTCCCCAAAACTCTTTCTCTTTTTTGTCCCACTTCCCCCTCTTTCTCCACTTTCTTTTGCACGTTGTTTCCTTTTGTTGCTGCAGTTCTCCTCTGCTAAAATTTTTAGTGTTTCTTCTTCTAGCTATCTCTTCTTTTCCTCTCTTTCTGTTTGTTTCCATTAAATCACAAATAGCACTATGTTGTTCACTTCATTGTCTCCCTATCTTCTATATCAACAGACATCGGCAATCATCAACAGCTATCAACAATCATCACTCTATCGCACACGATCGACAATCATCAACAATCATCGTATCTTATCGTACGCAATCGACAGCAATTGCAATTTGTCGCTCCTTATGTGCCACCAGCCTACAGCAGTAACAACCCTTCTCAGCAGCCCTTTGGCAATTGTGGCTGATTCCCTCAACGTTTGGAAACCCTTATTTGCCACCCCTAGCCATTCTCTATATAGATCAGGTGCGAGTCCTAATCTTATGCGATCTGTAAGGGTATGATGATAATCGTATGCAATTGTGTCTTATTTGAAATCATTCAATTGTGATCGGTGTTTCTTTTCTGGTGCCTTATTAAGTTGGTGTTAGTCGATGGACTATGGGTGTGCTTCGGTTATGGTCGAATTTGGGCAGGTAAGTTGGTTGTTATGATTGAAGGGTGAGTACGCCTGATTAGAGTTAATCGATAACGTGTATGTTCTACTGTATTGCTAAATGAGATGCTTGCTTATGTTATTTGTGATGACTGAATTGGCCAATAACCTGTTTTTGATCTGTTAAACTATATGTGCAATTAATATGTTCTGATATGTTTTATCTGAATATGTCAATAGCATGTTTTTGATCTGTTAAACTATATGTGCAACTAGTATGTTCTTATCTGTTTTATCTACATATGGGCACATCTGATTTGAGTAATCACAATTATGTTATGCCATTTGCATGTGCATTGGGGTTAGGTTATGTATGATTTAGAGGAAGTTCTGGCAAACTACGATCTACGATTCTGGCGCTTTACCTGTAAATTCTGATTTGGCAGTTAAACTACATTATCTATTTCTGGCGGTATTTCCGTAATAAATCTTGCAGCTTGTCTGCATAATTTCTGGTGGCTAAAGACCATGGTTTTGGTGTGTTTGGTTGGAAGGGTTTCTAATTACCCTAATTGGTGTGTTGGGTGGAAGGAGATGATATGTAGCGGATGGAGATAAAATTTGTTCCGTTGACACTTTGCATTGCATCATTTGATCATACCCATGTTCATGTACTGGTTGAAAATTGTCATGCTTATTACGAACTTTGTTTTGATGGTATTGATAGATGATTTGCTATGTATCGTTGTTGGTTTTGTATGGATGGCTTATCATTTTTCTGAGAATAGCTTTATGACTGAATTGTTACTTTTTTACTCATATTGAGCTTCTTAAAGCTCAACCTCCCTAATTTTCTCCTTTCAGATAATCCTCAAAGTTAGGATCAGACTATAATTTCATAATTAATTGGGACTGTAAAAACTTTTATACAAACTGTGGCATGGGAGTGGACTTCAAATTTTATTTTGATTAAGCATGTATGTAGAATGGTTAAATTGTATCGCCTCAAAATTTTAGTTTTTGAATTGTTAAAAATTGGCAAAGTGAATTAATCTGGTTCAGTGGTTGAGTGTTGTGTTTATGTGTGAGAGGTTCTGGGTTTGAATCCTTTTCCTTAAAATTTTGTTAATTTTTGTCCAACCCCTGACTGTGGATATTAGAGTTATATATTATTTTCGCTCAACTGATGTTAGAATGAACCTACTGGTTCAATGTTAAGGCTTCAGCTGACCTTTTGGTCCTATGTTCAAATCCCTACGTGTGCTTGTGGGGAAGTGGGTAGTTTTTTTTTAAAAATTACTTTTGAGTATTATCCCAAAAATACTCCAAAAAAAATTTGTCGTTCTACTCATTCACCTTTTCTCCCTTTTTATCAGTTTTTGTTTCTTTTTCACATTTTACTACTTTGTGGGTTCCTTGTCGTTTTTGTCTTTCGTTGCCTTCTTACTCTTGCATTCCGTTCATTCCACGCCGTTAATCTTTTGTTCTGTCTTACGTAAGTGGTTATTAATGGTTTCTTATAAGGGATTTGTGAAGGTGGAATTGGTTATTTTTGTGGCATAAAGTTTTTTAATTTTGAAATCTTTGTTTTAGGTAAGGATCTTGAGACAAACGTTCCTTCGACGAACTAGTTTCTGTTGGAAGTTATCATTCGATTTATGTAAGTAATAGAATGTTGTGCTAGTGGTTGTTTGGTATTGTTAAGGATTTTCGGTTAGCGCTTGTGGCCGAATTAGTAGCATAGTTTTAGGGTTTCATTACTAAATTGGGCATTCTTAATATTGATTTTAGGTACTGGAATTTCAACTGTGGTGTGGGCATCAGAAAACGTTCAGGTGTGTAACGAAAAACACATAAAATGGCAAACAGTGCGATGCCAAAAAACAGACTGTCAATGCCACACGGCCACGTGCCAAGCCGTGTAGGCCACACAGGCTGGGTCAGTTAGGCCGTATGGGCCACACAAGCTGGGCCAGTTGAGTCATGTTGGCCCATTTTTTGAAAATTTTTCTTAAGGCCATAATTGATGTGCGAATCGAACTTAACCATTCAATAGGGCCTGTGATATATAAATATGACATTAAAACATGAAATTTGATATTTTGCTATTGTAGGAGAAATGGATAAAGCATGCGTATCATTTGCTAGCATGCCAAAAATGTGAAATTCATATATGTTCTGAAATTTGATAATTTTAGCATGTTCTTATGTGAAAAGCATGCATGACATATGTGCATTTGTTATCTGTTAATTCTCAACATTTATACATTGTGTCAATTTAGTATTGATTCTAGAAAATTGAACCTTCAACGTTTACACATTGTCTAATAATTACACATTGTGTATTGAATTATGTTTTCGTGTAAAAAGAGGGATAAAATTTGGTAATATGTAAATATTGAAGGCTAAAATTTTATAACTTAAGACTAAATTGAGACAATGTATAAACGTTGAGGGCTAAATTGTAATTATGTCAATTTTAAAAGTTATCACATCATATTTCTATTTGCTTTTTAACGATAGGCAACTAAAAAAAGAAAAAAACCGAATAACTTAATAACCATTTTATAATTTTTCATAATTGAATGACTATTATTATAGTTCACCCCATCTTTTTCAAAATTATAAAAAATATATATATAAAATTACTAAAAATACACCATCAGATTTGATTAGAGAAATAATAGCCCAAACTCATTATGCATTTGAACTCTAAAAAGTTCCTAAATCTTTTTAATTTTCATAATCATTTTTTTTTAAAAAAAATCTATGAGCATTCAGGTAACTATTAGTGTAAAACATATCACATTCTAGTAACTATTAGTGTAAAATATAACGTTATTAGCCAAGTACCAATAAAAAAACATCAAATTGGTGAACAATTTTTAAGTTCAAATACCAGTTAAATTTTAAATAAATAAAAAAACCAAGAACAAGTTATGGTTAAAATATACATTAACCGCTCTTAAAATCTGGCTGACCAAGTGTGGACGTGCATTATTGGATAAGAAAAACACATCACTAATTTATAAAAGCAGAATAAAAAATTCAGATATCAATGTGACAGCAAATTTCTTTAGATACTCGAGTAAAAACAAACATCAAATTCAAGTACAAAAGCTAGTTGATTATTTAAGCTTTGGGTGTCTTAAATTGAACTTGAACTTAAAAAAGGGGAAAAAATGGCTAGGCTCGAATATTCCCCAACTTTCATTCTATTCCTTCCTATTGGGAATTGCTTGTCAGTAAAAAGAAAAGGTAAAGCCCAAATTTTAAATGAAAAAGGAGCAAAAATTGAACCGTATAAATAGCTTACAGCCCCAAGAAATGGAGTTTTGAAACAACCATCAAGTAAGCTGCACCATTCTTCAAATTTTGCTGCCATTCAACAGATTCCTATTCCTATTCCTATTCCATGGTGAAGGTTTAGCTGATTAAATATCTGCAATTTTGACTCCCTTCCCTACCTTCACTCTAAACAGTTTATAAATGGGTTAGGTTTGAGTACACATT
>CM025146.1:11704391-11721386 GCA_013467495.1 Gossypium gossypioides
AAATCGAGGCAAAACATTGATTACAACAACTTCCACTTTTTTTTCTCCTTTTTACAAACAAATGCACAACATTGAAAATGATTCACTGAAGACCCCCAAAAAAATTTTGAAAAAGAAAGCAGCAAAAACAAAAACAGAAAGGAAAATGTGCAAAAAGAATCATATCATCCCAAATTGGAGTATATCTATGTTGTGTAATCTTCAATTATGTGTAATCATACTTTGTCCCAAACATTTCATGACCAACCAACTGCTGGCAAATTGAAAAGGCCGCGAGTCACCTTTATCTCGGCTTTCTCCCTGTTAACCCTTCAACAAAACTTCATGGCTGAACCTTCTCATGGCCACTACTTAAAGATGCAGTTGCTCTAGCTACTTGTGCACTTGCTATAGGCTTTTGTAGGGGCTTCAAAGCAGCCATAATTTCTGCAAATGTCGGCCTCAGTTTTGGATCTCTACAGTTTTAGAGAACATCAGTCAGTTCTGCCTATTGGTTGTAACACATATTTAGATGCATCTACAACTACAACCTATAGATTGCAAGGACCATGACACCATACAGTTCATCTCCATTCAACCTCATCATTCACCCAAGTTTAATAGTAAACATGTTTATATGATTAATCGTTTTAAATAACAGTAAACTAGGACCATCAATGAATGGTCAATTAACTTATCCATGGAATGATGAAGGTAGCTATCTGCAAGTGAATAAAATTTTCAGCACAACTTCTACAGGGTTAGCATAACTGTCAGTGTAATGCAAATCAAAAGTAAACAAGAGAAAAACTTCAGACTACCAAATAAAGGTCAGGTTAAGATAACTAAGTGGCAAGATCTGTACAAAGTATAGATGGAAAATACAATTGATGTGGCCCACAATTCCCCAAAATTGTGCTAATTGTTTAGAATTAGCTCAATTCACAAGGCCTCAAAAGACTGGCTCGTAATACCAGCCAGATCGCCAACTACACATGCACCAAGATTGTAGTAACAAATCAACTTCTAAAAGTAGGTAGATTTTCAAACTAAAGGACTACCAAAAATTATACAAATTGATAGTCCTTTTAATAGTTTAGCTTTCTTTCAGATACATGGGATTAGATGTCATCACCTGAAGCCACAACATGACAAGGGTTGAATAGGAAATAAAATAAATTTGAATAACCATCTATGTTGGAGGCTCAAATTTTAGTAAGGCCTTCAGGGTATGCAGGCAAATATAGATTAAAGCTTGTTTATAAAGAATCAAATTCAAGTTGGTATATAACTAAAATTAGCTTCAATAAATATATAAGTAAACCTTTTGATAAAATATATATACTAGGGCATTGATTTTCTCTTTTCTTCCTGTAAAGAATGTTATAGAAAGCAATGTAAAAGTAGCTAAGGCAACCTCCAACAGTGGACATATAAATGGTCCAAAGTAAGGAACTTTGACTCCATCAAGGTAGGATTCAGCAGTTACGGGCATCAAGTCCACCCAAAATTCATACTTTATACTAATCTAAAAGGGTGTGTTTAATTTGGTCTCCACTAAGTTAGAAGCAAAATAACTTGTAGAATTAACAAACAATAAAACAAGGCAATAACATATCGACATGTTACTTAGTTTTGATTTTGGGGGAAAAAAATTGAGCAACACCAAATAATTCTAATCTTCTCTTTCCTTCCTATCTTTTACTCTTATTTAATCTTATACTCCATTCACTCAAGAAGATGACTCCGCCAGATGCTAGAGAACGTAATGCTTACTCTTATCAGTTTTGTGAGACCTAACAGCGAAAGATACTTCTAAACTCCTTGCATCAACCACAAACAAGCATTGCATTTTCTTTAGAGCACAAAAAATGCTTTTGAAAATGTAGTCCCCAAGTATTACTTGGAACATAGAAGTTCAGAATGGCTCTAACTTTTCCAAATTTCTTACACTTAAAAACGTCGTTACATTATAGTTATAGATTCTTGGTCATAGATGGTGTACATGATATTAGGCTTAATTCTAGGATAGGATAGGGTTTGATTTGATTTCTTTTATTTATTTCCTATTGTAGACAATGAAATATAACACATTTCGAGGATTTAGATATGTTGTGTTTTACACGCACTAGAAATTCGTTATTGTGTACCTTATTGTTGTGCTTTATGCACCACTTTAAAGGGATTTGGATGGATATCCGTGTATCCAATTACGATTCTATGTTTGGTTAATTGGAGCAACGTTTTGAAATGATTTGGTTGTGTATATGATGAATGAATTCATTAATGCTAAATATATGAGCATTTATGGTATGTAATGAATAAATATGTACATGATGTCGTATGAAAGGTTACTATTCATATGCTTGTGATAGAAACATGTTGATATGTTTAATTGTATGATGCCTTTGATTTAATCAAATGTTAGTAGTATGTGAATATGAGTATGTGCTAGCATGCTTTCAATTTTACAAATTATATATGGTATTATTGGAATTTCATTGAGCACCATTGAGCTTTGAAGAAAGCTCAGCATGCGCATTTGTATTCCATGTGCAGGTTACAAGTTTTGGGAGGTGCTTCTTGAAGTCAAACAGTGTCGTTTCTTGAAGTCTCAACTGATCAATTGCTTTTGTAAAGACATTTTGGCCTTTTTAATACCTTTATGTACCTAGGCCTTATAATGCTATTATGGATGTTTTGACATTCTTCGTTGTTTTGGGGCACGTTGACATCGTGGCACTTGATTTTGACACTATTGGTACTTATGAAAATTAGAAGTATGAATAACTTGCTAGTATTGTTTGGTAATATGTCTAACATGTTTAGGAGTGTTTTGAGGCATGATTGCATGGTTTAGAAACTTATTTTTCTGCATGTCTAGGCTTGTGTCTCAAGACAGGACGAACATGTCTCGAGACAAGATGAGCAAATTTGAGCTAAGCATGTATTTTTGGGTGCATGTCTCAAGACATGGTGGGCAAAGTCTCAAGACATTGCTCATTGTCTCGTGACATTCGAAGTCAAAAGTCAAAGTTAGTTTTAGGAGAATTACATTAATGTTGCATGTTAATCATGTTTAAACTACTTATATGGCCGAATTTTGATTTAATGAGTTAAAGGTCATGGATTTGTATGTTTTGACATGTATTAATGTGCTAAACTTGCTGGTATTGTTTGGTAATATGTCTAACATGTTTAGGACTGTTTTTGAGGCATGATTGCATGGTTTAGAAACTTATTTTTCTACATTTCTGGACTTGTGTCTCGAGACAGGACGAACATGTCTCGAGACAAGATGAGCAAATTTGAGCTAAACATGTATTTTTGGGTGCATGTCTCAAGACATTGCTCATTGTCTCGCGACATTCGAAGTCAAAAGTCAAAGTTAGTTTTAGGAGAGACAAGTCTCAAGACAACAAATCCTTATCGATACATTAGCCTAGGTATAGAGACATGGCTCCTAGTTTTCGTATTTGAGGCCCCCAAGTTTTGTTTTAAAGCCTATTTGAGCTCAGATTTCATTTATAACATCTCAACAATGCTTGAATTGTACACTTGTATGTTATTAACTTGTATTTCAATACGTTTGATTATATGGTTGATCGTTCAAGTTGCTTCAGCAGCTAATGTGATACTCGTTATCTGACCGAGCTTCCAAACCGAGTAAGGGTGTTACGTTCCAAGCTAGGGAGAAGACACACAAGCTTAATTTTTAATATTTTATTTTATTATTTTAGTTTTATTTCACTTTATTTTATAATATTTAATTTTAAAGTATTAAATATATTTTTCGTAGAGCTAGGATTATTAGTTTCTTAAAGGTTAAGCTAGGGTTAATAATAAAACTTTATTTGCAAGAAAGTTTAGTAACTTTGCTTATAAGTAAGTCTATTATATATTTGATGTAACAGACTTACTGCAACAACTGATACATGCATGGATTGGGTGAAATTTATAAAATTTCATTCATCGAAATTGCCAATTTTCAAGTTTAAAAAATCAGCCGACTTGCAATAACTTTTTGGATAGGATCCAAACATTTCTAGGTTGAGATGTCTTATAGCGTTCGAGGATCTATCTCTTAACTTCAAAACACACTTTGAATCACTTGATTTCAATTTCAGAAGTTCAAATTATGACCATTTTAGTAAAAACTGCGAGAGCAAAATTTCAAGACTATTATGAAAATTATGAGTTTTAAACTTTTAATTCGAGTGTAAATCATATTGGATTCGATTTTTAAGCTTAATTTTTATTATATATTAGCTCAATATTGTATTTATTAGGTTTTATTATTTTATTATTTATTCCAAATTTTAGATTTTTTTTAAGTATTTTATGTTTTAGTCAATAAGAAAGTTTAGTTTAAAACTACTTCTTTATTTAGATTAATTAAAATTTCACTATACTTGAAAATTTTATTTGGATGTACTTAGCTAACCTATAAGCCTTTTCATTGTTCATTAGATACACCATTGTTTTTGTTCATTAATAAAATTTCCAACTCTAGGAGTTAGTTTCTTTGTGCAAGATTGCATTCTTATGATTTTAAAAATCAATTTTCTTCTCGATCTTCTTCAAGGAGTCGTAAAAATTCATTTTTCATCCTTCAATTTGCCAAATATTATTTCTTGGAAGGTTGATTAGAACTATTAATTGAGTTTGTTGGAATTTATATCTCAAAGGTTTCAATTGAATATTTATCCATCATATCCATCAATTTATTCTATCCATCTTCCACTTCTTATTCTATCGTTTATTTATTATTCTAATTATTTATTATTTATTCTTAAATTTTTTATTTTAGTTATTTTCTTTGTTTTTCTTGTTTTTCTAAATCTATTTGGTTTTTTTTTTCAGGTCAGATCTAGATCTTTCTTTCTCGCGTCAACAATTTGAAAACGATGATCTTCCGCTTGCTCCCTTATCAACAACTTTTCTAATTATTATCTTTGAATTAGTAAAGAAATCTCGAGGTTTTCTATAACCCTATGTTTTCTAAAGTTCCAACTTTTCTAACTCGTTGTACAAACCTATTTATTTAATTAGGGTTGTTTTCTTCTCTAAACCACATCAAGGGCAATGTGAGGAAACAAGTAGTTAGGAGATATTTTAGGACAATAGTTATAATTTTAGGAGTTTAATTCTCTGATTTATTCTCTTATTTCTTTCTTGACTTCTTGTATTCATTTAATAATATTGTTAGAGGGAAACTAATCTTTGTATATATATAGGAACACTATTGCTGATTAAAACATCATAAATTTTACCTCAAATGATAGTTACTAGCATATAAACCTAGGGGATACCATGGAACCCACAGATTGATTGCATTTACCACTGAAAAGTGTCAAACAAAACTATCAAACTTCTACCGAATTTTTTTACAGCAAAACTTCATAAAAGAATCTGATAAATTCTAACATATGGAGGGAGAACAAATTATTCCAATCTCTCTACACATTTTTCTTTCTTCTAGTATCTCTCCCTTCTCAAAATCTGAGAAAATAAATAATTCCATGTCTATTTATTCAGGTCTAACAACTGCAATAGAAATCTATTTGGATAGTAACATTTCTAGGTGAATAACCAAGAGCTGCAACTCTTAATTTATAATTAAGAGACAAAACTCTTATTAAAGACATGACCTTTCATTTAGGAAAGGTTATTTTGAAAATGTTTCGACAAATTCATGCACTCTTTAGTTGTAAATTGCTTGCAATTAAGGAATGCATGTTTTTGGCACATGCATAGGCATGTGACAAAGGTCTTAATCAACCTTTGAAGATTTAAAGAGCAGAATCCAGGTATAAGGGACTGAAAATGACTATAAAGATAAAACCAGGGAAGTGTCAGCTAAACTAATGAAAAAATTCAAAGAAACAATCGGTCAGCCCAAATAACAGGTTCAGCGAACAAGCAATAGAAAATAGTTGGAAGCAACAATGTTTAAAAATATAGACCAAGTCAAAACATGAGCATCTAGAGCGTCCTTTTAATCTGCCCATTAACAAATGGAACTATAGCTACTATGGAATATAAATAGCATGTCAAATCTAGGTTTAAGATATTGCATATGGTACTGTGCGACTATATGAACATGAGCTTATTGGACTTGGATGCATTAAATCACAATATTTAATCAAAGACCAAAAGTTAAAGGCAGTAATAAAAATATACTCACGTCTGCCAACACCTTCTAATAATTTCTGCAATAGTAGGATCCATGTCATCAGGAATGTCAAGTCGACGATGCTGAAATCCTACTGCACCAACAACTTGCATTGGATTCATCCCTCCCCATGGTTGTCGTAATGTAGAGAGCTCCCATAAGATAACTCCGAAGCTATATACATCAGACCTGCATGTTGACCATATTTTATATGACCGCTAAATGATTCTAGGATGTTGATGAAAACAAAAATGTAAAATAATAGAGTCGGAAAAGAAAAAGCCTACTTCTCATTTGAAGGTTCATTTCGTAGTACTTCTGGAGCCATCCACTCAGCCTGGGTTAAATTCAAAGGTACATCATGTATGGTACAATTAAAAGTTGACATTGGCAAACAATGAAAAAACACGGGTGATGTGCAGAGCATAATTGATGACATTAAAATCATTCTTTGTTCCAAATATCAAACAAGCAGACCCATTCTACTATAAAGAATAAAACAAGAAGAAACTAAGCTACCAATAATATAACAGTTGGAACTTGCACCAGGATAACTTTCAGGATTACCCATAAATGGAACTTTTCCCCCCTCATATACAAGTCTATTGTACTCTTATAACACTTGGCAAAAGAAATTTATGCCATGGCATAAAAACCTTCCATCAATAATTCCACTATTTCAAAAGGCATGTGGTTCTTCTAATTGTTTAATATTATTCAATTTGTTATCCTTTCATTTTACATCCAGTTATATTTAAGTAGCTCTATAGCTCGTTTATTGCAACATTATGAGATAAGAAAATAGCTAGGAGAGGATCTCAAACTGTGACATATGCAGAATTCCTTCACCCCCTAATTATTTATTTTTTAATGTTATTCGGTCAACAGAAATTTTGAAGGAAAAATAGAATAGGGACAATAAGAAATGAGATTCCAAATTCTTCAAATAGTTTGTTTTTAAGGATATATTGGTTCAATCTCACCCACGCAACCACCCCTAGCCTTGCCACTCTCTCAAATTGATTTCCTTTGACATTGGTTCAAAATGATCAGCTATATATAACAGAAAATAAATGAATACATATAAAGTATCCATACAAAAGAAAGGAGCAAACAAGTTGTTTGGCATTACCGTCCCTGCAGTTGACCTCGATGATAGATATGTGCTGTGCTTTATCCGTGATAAACCGAAATCACAAACCTAAATCAAATTTCATGCCGGGTTCAGTTAATCATAAAAGAAGTTTCTAATGGGATCAGCAACAGCAAAGAAGAGAAGAAGACAACCTTTACAACCCAATTTTTATCAACTAAAAGATTTGGGGTCTTCAAATCACGGTGTACTATCATCGGAGTGCAATTGTGCAGGTAATTCATTCCCCGAGCCTGAAAGTTCAAGTATCCAAAAGAGAAAGATACCCAGAAAAGCCATCAAATGAACTTTAAGCAAACCAGATAAATAAAATATAAGACAAAAGTAACATAATCATTCTGTGTGTGCATGTATGTGTGTCTATACATATAAGCACGGTTGTTTGTAAAACATTAAACTTCATATTAATCAGATATATTTTGAAAATATGATGACCTTACATATTAAATAACTTTAAATTATATGCATTTTATTAGTTTCAGTTATTTGTGTATATGCAATTCAATTTGCAACAAATAATTATTATTCAAAAATAGATAAAAAGAAGAATGCAATTATATGTTTAATATATAAGTATCGTTTAAAAATAAAATGGAAAAACAAAATTCGCCACACATTGCATATGACATAAGATATTAGTAATAATAAAATAACAGAACCATACAGCATCAAGTGCCATTCTCAAACGCCTCCGCTCATCTAATTGATTGTTTGGCCGGTGGAGTAACCTATACAAACTACCTCTGCAAAAAAGCAAGATGCAAAAATGCTTAGACAGAATATATATATCAAAGAGAATAAATGAATTGCTAAGCCTCAGCAACTAAGAAATAAGAAAGAAAAATAAAAGATTCAAAAACCAAAAGAACAAGAACAAAAGAAACCAACAATTCCAAGATGAGCAAGTTCAGAATCAAGAATCATGCCTCGAACAGCAGTTTATTCATTAGGGTAAAATTCAGCTTATGGTAATTTCAGCTTTTAGCCCTCTTCTTTTTCTCACTTCAATTGCTAACAAAATACTGGCACACGACTCGATGATGAGGATTTATGGAATAGCTCTACTTGCTAGTTAAAGCATCTTTTCCCTTAAGCTACTCAGAGAATAACTAGTTCTCATAATCTATGTTAGAAAGTCACCACAAGAAGTTATTCAAAAGTATCATGTTGTAGCATACGATGAAAAGTAAAATCAGACCGTTTTCTCAAAATGGACATAAAATTCCTATAAAATTATGATAAGAAATAGTGACAACATACCTATGAAGAAATTCTGTTACAATTGAAAGGTTTGGAGGACGAGTTACAGCTCCCATGAAAAGAACAACATTGGGATGTCTTAACTTTTTCATGATTAGGACCTGCAAAGTTGGTTAAAAGTGGAAAACAAAGGCTTTAGTTCCTCAAGAAAACAGGCAATAACTTTTGGGGTTTCCTTGAGTTCAACCAGTCTGGTAAGTGGTATGGACCTTGAACTTTGAAAATCAGAACCATTCATTAAGCCTACTTTTTGTACAGTTTTCCTAAACGAAATGGAATGGTAGTCAAGAATCAGTACAAAAAATTTCTTCTATTATACATGATAAAATTTTATTTTATCGGGCTAAGCTGCTGGAGTTTTTGCATGCTTTAGCAGGCTTAAAATTTCTTTTCTTGCACCCAGCATAATACTTCTAAAAGTGGTGCGCTGAGATATCAGAACATGAAGTGAGATAATGAGCTGGCAAGGCTTCTCGGTCCTTGGACAACTCTAGCCATAATGGCCACCAGAGAAGTATAGATAGACATAAAGTGGGGCAATATTGACTCAATTTAGGTATCAAAGCTGGTCCGAAGTTGCATGGTAATCAGTAACTGAAGGTTAACATTAAAAACAAGCCAAATTAGGCTTTGGCATAGGGTAAGTAAATGTAAACAATAGCAACAGGATAGATAGGAAAGGCCAATACCTCGCTTTTAAATTCTTCAAGTAATTCCCCAGAGATGTCTTGATCCAGGAACTTCTTCACAGCAACTTCCTACGAAATCGAAAAGTGAGAAAATTGTTAATATTCTCCTTAAAAACAGGGCAACATAAAATAGAAAATTTTACCCAGTGCAAGGGTTAGGCAACAAATGATTTCATTCAAAAGGCGGGAAAGAAACCACTCATGCTACAACATTGATTGACAATCAAATTGACATCGTGTATAAACAAGCTAACCTTTGTGAATGAAAGAAATCATAGTTAACAAATATGGAATGCATTATCTGGCAATGCCAGTTAAATAAGATAGAAAAGAAACATGAAATATCATAGTTGCGGTAGCCTATCCAAAATTTATTTAGATATATAAATGAAACAGAACCGGGAGTCAAAATTTGTTTGGGAACTGGTAATTTTCAGTAGTGCAATATCCGATCTAAAACCAACTTGTAATCAGTAAAGAAGCCAAACAAGAAAATAAGATCAGAGGAAAATTATAAAAAGATGAGGGCTAACAACAATTAACACTCCATGTGGAAGCCCAAAACTACAACTCAAAGGAAATGGCCCCAGCATGTGGATGATAAATAAGAACAAACAACTCGGCCTTAATATTTTGAAGCTATCAACCAAAAACCAATTAGCAACATGCAGAAAGGCCAACCTCAATACAAGCCCCATAATGAACTCTAAACTTAAAACCGAGAGATATCACACTTTCCACTTAACATGTGTTAAATAGACTGAACATGCAATGCTTAATTGGACCAAACTCAATTTAATTTTCTTTGTCTGAGTTCTGTTACCACTCTCCAAATAAGGCAGGGGGATAGATCAAAGCAAATTTACTCTACTTAGAATTGTTACCGTGAAATATAATGACATTCCAACTAGGTATCTATCAACTTGACAATGCTGAACTTTGAACAAAACGAGGACCACAAACAGGCCCAAAAAAGTGTTCACACAAGCATAAAACCATCAAGAGGTTCTGTTTCAGCTGAATCTTTAAAATGATATTATATGGTGGCCATCATATCCCCAATCTTGGTCCTGAAGAAAATTTGATTGCATTACTTAATCTCCAAGTCAAAAGTTAAAATGGGTTTGAAATTGTAAGATCCATATATCTTAAGATATACATTACTCTTTTACCAATTAACACAAAGCTCATTTAAGAAAGAGAATACATGAAAGTTTGAGGAAGTAAATTTCGCAAATCAGTGTTTCCCATATTTATTTCTACTAATAATAAGTAAAAAGCACAACAATAAGCGAAAGGATCTTGTGAAGCCTGACAGATTGGTTACCGAACACATGATACAAGGAAAAAGACTTAAGATTCAATTTCTATATGCTCTTCAAATAATATCTTGCACTATACTCATTTTTTATGCAAGTTTTTCTTAAAATCCCATTGTCTTCAAGCCAATCTTTTCAATGAAGTCCTGTATTCTTTTAAGCCACATTAGCAACTTATATTTTGTAGCTGATAGCCTTACACCCAAAAAGATTATTGCAAATCATCCAAGTTGACTTACCAGCCAATAAGCATGATAGAAAATCATCCATTCTATATGATAGTAGAAAATTCTTAATGCTTCTCAATGACAGCAAAAATTAAAATATTTAGACCCAGAGAGGACATTAGACATAAAAACTAAGCAGGAGAAAACTCACAGTCCCATGCCAGTCTCCACGATAAACCTCACCATATGATCCTGCAACAGAAAAGATGCACCAAAATAAAGATAATAGATCACATTAACTGAACACAGCTGCAATCAAAATATCTACCCAAGAAAAAGCATGGATATATAGGAATTGAATTGGTCAATACCAAGTCCAATACGCTCGCCCAAGGTGATATCTTCCCATGGAATCTCACAATCTGCAATATCTTCAAGTGCAACATCCGACTTTGAACTATCATTATCAGCTGATTTATCAGATATTCTCTCACCTTCAGAATTGACCCCCAAAGCATCAAGCTCCCTTTCACCACTACCTCGTGGCTCACTGCCAGCTGAGTCAGCAACTACATCATTAAGCTCATTTTGCTTAGACACCGCTGCACTAGTTGCCACCATAGCAGCAGCAGCAGTAGCAGCAGCTGCTACAGGAAGTTCAACATTTGAATCAGTGCAAGACTTTGATGCAGCAACTACCATTGAAGATGCAACAACAGCAGCCGCTGCTGCCGCTGCTGCAGCAACTGGAACATTTCTGGAATATTGAATGGGAACTGCATCAACTTGTGATGACACGGGAGGTCCAATGGCTTCCCTGGTATCCACTGGATAAGTGATCCTTAGGCCTTCCCCATGTATAAGATGCTCAGGTTGGTTATGAGGAGAGCTTGCTTTAGCATATACTTTGCGATGGGGTAGAGGAGGCAAGCAATGAGAAGGTCCAAAATTATCTTGATTCTTAGATTCACGAAGCCCAGTGCTCTGTCTGTTTTCATCCTTAGTCTCAGCTGACAACCTAACTTCAACAGTCGATCTATCTAACTGCTCGGAATAAATCTCAGTAAATAAGTTAGGAGGAGCGACAACACCACTCTCAAGCAATACATCATGAAGCTTTTGAGCTAATTGTGGATTCTCCTTGGCAGCGTCAATCATATACTGTGAGACATCTTTCACCTTCATCCTACGCACGGCAGGAGAGCTAATACCTTCTGTCCAGGAAGGAGATCTCGCATGTGCATAAGGATAACTAGGTCTGTTTGGAAGTTCTCGAACAAGCACCTTCTCCATGTTGTAAGGGACTTTCAGGTCTTCTATGGGTTCCTTGGATTGCTCCAGTTTTGTAGTTGCCCCAGATAAATCTACAAAAGCATTAAAATCACCTCTTTCATCAGATTGGTTTCCTCCAGCAGCAAAATTTTTTAACCTGGATCTCCTCTCCATTGTCCCAAATTCAGAATTATCTTCAATAGAACTCCCAACCCCACTACTAGAAGAGGCCATATGAGATGAGTCAATGTCTCTAGACAAAGGACTGGAAAAGAAAGAATCATCATATTCCACATGAGATCCAGCTACATCAGAAGGAATAAGTGTGCCAGGATCAGCCATTAGGTCAACAATGTATTCCCTGAAAAACATATGAACCCCTTTGATAAATAGTTGAGTTTTTGCAACCTATTTCAACAATTTTCAAACCTAGAAGCACTTCTAGCCTACAGAAAATCTAGTCAACCAACTTTTGAATAAAAATGCAAGAACCACAATGCAAATCCCGAAATAGACATACGTATATATATGAAAAATATAGACGTCTGTATAGAAGGTAGTACAGAACATAATCAAACAAAAGAAATACATTGAATCAAATGAAATCATCTACAGTTGCCTACATAAGAAATGGGAAAATATGTTCTACTGCCGAACAAAAAGAACCAAAACAATTCATATGACTTACTTGTAAGGTAAAAAAAATAAAAATATACATCATAATAGAAATCACCTTCCATCATCAATCTTTACAAAATTTATTGCTACGTCGTCAGAACCTGTGTATCGCTGACCCTTCACCAACCGGCAAGGAATGCCAGCACTGTCAGCCAAAACCTAGGCAACCACAAAGAAACAACCATTACTTTCAGAGAAGTTTTCAGAGATCATCACAATCACGCCATAAACCAAACTACTTAAAAAGGTGTCCTTCCTAAAGGCAAGTATGCAAGAGGTGGGTGCTCATTGTACATGACCTAAAACAAATAAGCAACATGAATGGGACAAGTTTTGTGGGTGGGAAAAAAGCAACAATGAAGAGCATCAAACTAACCAAAAATATCTAAAGCGCATGCTGGAGAATGATATGCTTAGAGGGCCATTTTGAAATCATTAACTGCTTCCACTTCTCCTCACAATCATAGTTATTTGTACTGGAAATATCTAATAAACTATCAACATCACTGAACTAATTGTCAATTCCAACGACATGGCATTGGTTGTATGG
This sequence comes from Gossypium gossypioides, assembly GCA_013467495.1. Taxonomy (NCBI): domain Eukaryota; kingdom Viridiplantae; phylum Streptophyta; class Magnoliopsida; order Malvales; family Malvaceae; genus Gossypium; species Gossypium gossypioides. The sequence goes on from CM025146.1 coordinate 11,717,634, forward strand.
AATTATTTTTTTAATTGTTCTTGTAAATCTTGAGAAATCCAGTTGGCACTTGGCAGGCTAACACCTGAATAGAAAGAAAAGAAAAATAAACAAACGGGGCAAATACCTTGAATAACAATGCACGATGACGAGCCAACCCAATTGTTAAAGAGCCAAGAGGCAAAACCATGCTGCCCAGGGTAGCTTTTAAACTGTAACTAAGACTTCTCCAGGCTCGTGACATATTGTCTGGATCCGCAACAGGTCCACCCATATAATCAGAAACTAGGACTGCAAATTTTTGCACCAGATTGCTGCTTACAAAAGCCAAAGGTTCTGATCTTAACTTTGCAGTCATCGCTAGTGCTTTTCGTTCAAGTTTCAACAAATTTGCATCAAAAGCCCTATTGACCAAAACTGCTTCCTGAGAGACATTGTCCGGCACCAACTTCCCTTGCAGAACAAGAAGTGATGGCATTCTTTCTGAAGTGGATTCAGTTAGAATTCCATACAGGTCATAAAAGCCATCCAGGATCTTGTCATCATAATCAAGGGAATTATAATTCTGTGAAGCACGGACAAATCTACGATATGAGCTGGGTTAGCAAGGAATAAACATATAGCAAATAAACCCCAGAAAGCTAACTCGGAAGTGGGAAGGAATCTAGCAATCAAAAGTAGATATTCAGAAAATCCAAAATGATACATTAGCAAATTTAGCAATAACTTCTTTTTCTTAAACATGGAGAATCTAATAATCCAATGTTCAAATAGTTTTTTTTTTTAACACTCAATAAAATTCTAACGATTCAGAAAAGCAATTAAACCACTTCTGACTTTTGGAGTTATAGATGACCTTTGTATATAAGTTAAAACCATAATTACCGAGAATCACTTAAAATATTTAGCGCCATGAATATCTTATTTATATGACATCAAAAATCAAATTTTGGAGTACACCACAAGTTCACTAAAATATGACCTGGAATAATCTAACAACAGTTGATAAAATATTCCTTGATTTAAAAGATTAATCCAAATCTAATTGAATTTGAATCCTAAAAAATAAAATTAAAAAAAATCAACAACTTGAACCCAACCCCCAAAAATATCAAATTCAAAATTCCAAACCCAAGATTACCTAAATCTAAAGAAACTCGAAAACAAAAAGACCAAGATTTGATTCAACCCTCTAATTGCTCGACTTGCACATTTAATTTCTTGGAAGAATAACAAAATAAGCAAAGTTCATGAGTTCAGTGTAAACCATAAACCAGACTATTACAGTGAAAGTCTCAAAACATATGCTTTTCTCAATGGATTGAAAGGATCCATGAGGTTACAAATATAATTTAGTATGTCCATTCAACTGAGAAGCAGCAATGAAAAATTTACAGAAGAGCTTTATCTAAAAGACCAATTTCAGTTTCTGACTATGTTAGCTGAAGATAAGAAATAAATGGATTATGTACTTTACACTTAAAAGAACAGAATGTCAGACGATGATTTAAATAAACCTCGAGGCTAGATCTAAAGGGGATAAATTCAAGTCCAATAAGATTAACCAACAGACAAGAAATAAACAACTAGCCAAAATGAAAAACCCTCATACTAATTCCTCAAAAAAAGCCATCAAAATCGAAGATTATGAAACTAGATGCCCCTAGACTTTTGCCAGCATATACCTAGTTTCAATGTAAGCCCTCTACCAACATTTTACCAACTCTAGCAAAAGGTTGTCATCAGTGACTTGAGCAACAATACTGCCTTTCTATTGGGAAGATGATAAATGTACAGCAGCACTAATAGGGAATTTGGAAACTTTGCTTAAGCTTTGATGATGCTATTTATAATCATATTTCTTAGTGGAATGAAAAAATGAAAAGGATCACGACTCACAATCGCCACAAGCACAAGGCAGACCCCTCCTCAGAACATTATTGGATTTGGTTTTGAAAGTATTTCTCCCCTTAAAGCATAAATTACCTTCATGCCAGAAATTTATATGCCAAACTTTTCCAATTTACGAAATAAAGTTTACATGCAGTTCAAGATGAAACAGAAAAGAAATATAAATAAATTAAGGAGAAAAGATAATATACATTTCATGCAATGCAAAACAGTTGGCTAAAGCTAAACCTATAATATATACTTGGATAAATTGCTTAAACTCAACCGAGATAATTAGATTAAAGTGGGGAATGAAGAGGGAAACATACCCAATATCTATATGCAATAACTTCAGCTGGGGTATTCTCTGGAGCACAAGAGCCTAAACTAATTTGCTTAACAGCTTCAATCTGAGTTGCCTCAGGATCCTCTCTGGCACTCAACTCCAAAGCCAATTGTATCTGATATTCCTCTTCTACATCAGGATCCCTTGAGTTACTAGACCCTGAATCACGCCTTACTGCATCCAAAGCAGCCTCTAAAGCACTAGTAGTAGCTAAATCAGCAGGTTCCATAGTTTCCTCCCTCTTCACATTTGAAGAAGATGGTGGACTGGGACTTTTTCTATTAGCAACTGAATTTAACCAGTTGGAAAGAACAGATAATGGTTTATTGTTGTCAGGACTATGATGAGGCCTTGACTGTAAAGGCCTATCACTAGATGATGATACATCACTGGACTTGTTACTCTTCGATGAAATTGACCCTTGTACATCTTCCGATTGATTAGACATCATATGCAGTTTCTTGAGGAAGTTCTTCATATTATTTCACTAAGATATAGCAGCCAATGCTAAAGAAATAAAAATCTGGCCATAAACATCTCCATTGTCTTGGACCAAGCATGAAATCTAAAGTTCAAACAAATCCAAAGACAAATTTAAGAACCCCCTTTTTCTTAAAAACCCAATTACCTTCTACCTCTCGAGATTTCCCAAAAAATCAACCCATCAAATCCAAAATCCAAAACCACCATAATCACAAAACAACCAAGCAAAGTTAGTCAAATATCAGAAAGACCCAGATACTTCAGTTCAAAGAAAACACCCCCACTTTCCTCATACAAAGAAATCCACCAAAAAAAAAAAAAGAAGAAGAGTTTAACAGCATACAAAGAAGCAAACAGTTTCTTTCAACTTCAACAACTAAATAAAAAACAACAAAAAATTCCAATACCCAGATTAAGAAAAAGAATGGATCTTCCTTTTTCGGATATAGATAGTAGAGAAGAAAGCATAGAAAAGGGGAGTAGTTTGGAAAATATATATTTAAAAACAACAAGTGAAGGTAAACACTAAACAGAGGGTAGAGAGAGAGAGAGCGAGAGAGAGAGAGAGAGAGCAAAGGACTAACAAGTGGGATTGTAGGACCTCTCGGAAAACAACAACAAACTCTGACCCACTTGATTTATAGAGGCAACAGCCAACAAGGATTTTCGATGTCCCAAATGAAAAAGGAAAAAAAGTTTTCCAGTTTTTGGTGGCAAAAATACTTTCTTTTTATTTCTTTGTTTCTTTCTTTCTCTCCCTCTCTCTCTATATTCTTGTCGTCCCCAAACTCTGCTTACAACTTGGAAGGTGGTGGCATGATGAGTTGGAAATTTGAGGTTAATGGAATCATATTTAACCATGAACTTCATTTCAATGACTTGCTGATGCTTTTTTTCTTTTCTTTGTGGTGAATTATTTTAGTTTTCATTTAATATTTTATTTTTTTAATCTTTTAAAGATTATCCGAGATTCTAAAATAAATGAAAAAGTTATTAACTTTTGACATATCAGCAATTAATTAATTTTAAAATTTTAAAATTATTTTTTTGTAATT
>CM025146.1:11752603-11762940 GCA_013467495.1 Gossypium gossypioides
TCATCTATATTCCTTGGTATTTATATGAATTTGCAAAACTAACATGCTTGATGAGGATTTATGTGTGGTTAGGTTATTGATTTTATTGATTTGGACATACTATGAGTGTTTATTTTAAATGAACATTATTGGTAAGTTAATTTCCTGTTATACGAACTTACTAAGCATTATATGCTTACTCTATTTATTTTCTTCTATTTTAAAGTGCTCGAAAGCTCGTAAAGGTTGGAAATCGGTCAGAGCATCATCACACTATCCTTTAGCTCGTTTTGGTATAAATAGCAAACTTATTTTGGTATAATGGCATGCATAGGTTAAATTGGCCTATGATGACATGTATATGGTTGGTTGTAACTAACCATTGGAATGACTAGTGATGACATGTTTGATGTATGTGTAGGAGATTATATCATGTTTAATATATATGTGCTTAGTATGATAGATTAAATTTTGATAAACTTATATGATTATACAAATAGGTAAGTTTGAATACTTAAATACATGTGATGACATATCATGCATAAGATTGGTTTTGGCTTGGTTTTAATGTCTTGAACTAATTGGTGAATGTATTCAAATGTTGTTGTAGGTTAAAGGCAAATTTGGGTGAAAAAGTGGCCTTGAAAATGGCCTATTTTCGTCCACACGGGTAGATACACGAGCGTGTGTCTCAACCGTGTGTGACACACAGTCATATACACGAACGTGTGGTTTTGCCGTGTGTCCCCTGCATCCTTAAATTTGAGAAACAGAATGCCTAAGTATTTTCACACAGGCAGAGACACGGGTTTGTGTCTCAGCCGTGTGTGACACATGGCCTAGCACACAGGCATGTGCTTGGCTGTGTGACCCCTGCACCTAATTAATGTAAAATAAATTCTTCACACTGCCTAGCACACGAGGTGTGGCTTGGCTGTGTGACCCAAGTTAGTAGCTACCCTAATTTGAACACGTCCGTGTGCCTCATGTCGAATACCAACACTGGCATGTCACTTGGCTGTTTGAGCCACACGGCCTGGCAACACGGGTGTGTGTCCCCTACACCTAAGAATTTTTTTTTGAAATTTCGCGAAAAATTCTCTGAGTTTCTAGTTAGTCTCGATTTGATTCTAACATGTATTTTGGGCTTCGAGGACCCATTTAAGGGACAATATGATTTATTTCGGATATGAATAGTAAATGAAATGAATTATCTGTATATATTTTATAAACTCTGGTAATGCTTCATAACCCTGTTTCGGCGTCGGATATGGGTTAAGGGTGTTACATTGCAATATCAAAATTTTCTCCTTTTTAGAGGATTTTCAAGACGACTTTTCAAATGATGTGTACCACAGTACATGCTTTGTTTTTCCTTCAATCCCTTAACATGTACTGTTAAAACTAAACGTCAATAATGACAATATAAAACGATCGCAAAGCAATAAGAAAAGAAAAAAAAAGAACATACAAATTTTACGTGTAAACCCTTTTAGGAAAAAAACCATGAGCAGAAAAGGAGAAATTCTCTAATGTTGAAAACTAAATGATACAAGAAGAGTTTTGGCTACATCTATTTAAAGGTTGAAAAACTTATTCTAATCAATGTCAAATAGAAGAAGTGTAGTTCTATACGGATTTTACTTGTGCCCTAAACCCTACACAGATCCCCTATTTTTACCACTATATTATTTATTTAACAAAGATTTGGGTCACACAACTCTAACAATCTCCACATTGACATGAATTCTCAATGAACAAGTTCTTCACCATGAACTCTCAACGAACAAGTTCTCCACCTCTTCCAAAAAACCCCTAAAGTTGTATTCTTGGACAATGAACACCAACCAAGTCCAAGTAATGCTCAAACTTGGTTATAGGAAGTGGCTTAGTCATCATATCTGCAAAATTATCATGAGTACTAACTTTGCTCACAACAATATCACTAGAAGCAATAATATCACGTACAAAATGATATCGAACATCAATTTGCTTTGTTCTCTCATGAAACATTTGATCCTTCGTAAGAGAGATGACACTCTGACTATCACAAAATACTTTATTGATACAAAGGTCTTTACTGAGTTCACCAAAGAGTCCATTTAACCAAAGTTTTTGTAATCGCCATGTACTTAGCTTCAGTAGTAGACAAAGTAATTGTAGTTTGTAAAGTGGCTTTCCAACTGTTAGCTCAACCCCAATAGTAAAGACATACCCTTTGAGAGATCTTCTTTTATTAAGGTCTCCGTCAAAGTCAGAATCAACATACATAATGACTTCATCTCTAGTTTTTTCGAACTGTAAGCAAACATCAGTAGTATCTCATAAGTATCAAAAAGTCCACTGAACTTCTTTCAAAACTTCTATCCAGTATTTTTTACCAGGATTCGCCATGTATCTACTAACTGCACTAACTGCATATGATAAATTTGGACATGAGCAAGCTATAGCATACATAAGAGATCCCACTACACTAGAATATGGAACATGTGATATGTAGTCCATCTCATCATCTGATTACAGAGACAAAGCCGATGAAAGTCGGAAGTGGGTTGCTAATGGAGTACTAACAGGCTTGGCGCTTTACATATTGAACCTACAAAGAACTTTCTCAATGTACCATTTCTGGCTTAGGTACAATTTACTTGTTTTTCTATCTCTAAGAATCTCCATCCCGAGTATCTTTTTTGTTACTCTCAAATCTTTAATCTCAAATTCTGTACTAAGGTGGGCTTTAACCTTTCTTATCTCTCCTTTATCTTTGGTTGCTATCAACATGTCATCAATATGTCATCAACATAAATGAGTAGATATACAAAAGAAACACCACTGTATTTCTTAAAATAAACACAACTATGAAAGATGTTTCTTTTGAAATCATGAGTAGTCATAAATGAATCAAATCTCTTGTACCACTTCATTGGTGACTATTTCAAGACATAAAGGGAAATTTTCAACAAGCAAACATAGTCCTACTTTTTTGAGACTATAAAACCTTTTGGTTGTTGCCTATAAATATCTTTCTCAAGTTCTCCATGCAAGAATGTTATTTTTACATCTATCTGTTCAAGCTCTAAATCATACATGACCACAATACCAAGCAACGCTTGATTTGAACTATGCTTCACAATGGAAGAAAACACATTTGTGATGTCTACACTCGGAATCTGACCGTAACCTTTTGCAATCAGCTTTGCTTTATATCTGGGTTCTTCAACTCTTGGAGTCCCTTCTTTCTTCTTGAACACCCATTTACAATGAACAACCTTTTTACCATTAGGAAGCTTCACTAGGTCCCATATTCTATTCTTATGGAGTGAATTCATCTATTCTTCCATGACAATTATCCATTTTCTTGAATCTTCACAGCTAACTACCTTGGAATAAGTAGATGACTTTTAATTTGCATCTATACTTTTGTACTAACTTGAGCAGTAGACTCTGTTGTAGATCTTGAATCAATCTGAAGCTCTACTTATTTCACATGTGTGTTTGAACTTTACTGGTCTTTATTGGAAGAGTCTTTAAGAGATAAGTTTGATAGCATAACAATTTCATAAAAAATAACATCTTTGCTAATTACAACTTTCCTCGTTTCAAGACACCATAACTTATACCCTTTAACACCAACCTTATAACCAAGAAAAACATATTTAATAGATCTAGGCTCCAAATTACCATTATCAACATGAGCATACGCAGGACACCCAAAAATATTCAAATCAAAATAATTATTAGGATTATAAACCATACCTCTTGTGGAGTCTTTTTCTCAATCGTAATGGACGAAGACCGATTAATTAGAGAACATGCAGTAGAGGCCGCTTTAGCCCAAAACGACTTTGGTAAACAAGCATTCGAAAACATATGTCGAACTTTTTCCATGATTATTCTATTCACTTGTTCTCCAACACTATTTTGCTGTGGAGTATGGCGAACTATCAAGTGTCTCACGATCCTTACTGATTTGTACATCTCATTAATCTCATCAGAACAAAATTCCAAACATTTATCTCTGCGGAGGTGTTTTTATCTGTTCTTCTGTTTGCTTATCGATCATAGTTTTCCAAGCATTAAACGTGGAAAACACTTTACTTTTCTGCTTTAGGAACAATGCCTAATTTTTTTTTAAAAATCATCAATGATCGTCAGCATATAAATAATGCCACCCCTCGAAGGCACTTTAGATGGTCCTTAAAGATCAGAATGAATATAATCCAGCATTCCCTTCGTGTTTTGGATTCCTCTGGTGAATCGAACTGTCTTTTGCTTTCCAAAAATGCAGTGCTCACAAAAATTTAGTTTCCTAATCCATTGTCCATCAAGAAGTACTATTTTGCTAAATTTTTCCATGCTGTTCTCACTCATATGCCTTAGACACATCTGCCAAAGTCTAGTAATATCATCATCGAACAAGAAAGATGAAATGACGACTGCGTCACAAGTAACAATTGAACCCTACAAAATATATAACTTGACAGTCTTTCTCTATCCTTTCATCACAATGAGGGAACCCTTGCTAATTTTTAGAATCCCACTTTCAGTTGTGTACTTGCACCCTTTTGAATCAAGAGTACTCAACAAAATCAAATTCCTCTTTAATTCTGGTATATGTCGTACGCCACTATGTGGTTTGACGATTCCATCGAACATCTTAATTTTAATCGTGCTAATACTTGCGATTCTAAATGAAGCATTATTTCCCATCAAAACAACTCTTTTAGACATTGTTTCATATGCTGTAAATCAATCTCAATTTGGACTCATATGGAAGGTGCAACTAGAATCGAGGATCCACTCCTCGCTTACTTTAGAGTTGTCGGCAGAAGCAACTAGGAGTTTACCATCGCTATTGTAATGCCCCAAAAATTTAAGTTTTTGATTTGTTGGTTTTTGACAAGTGAGTTAATTTGGTTAGTGGTTAAGCTTCTGTGTACTCTTGGTCTTCAGTTCGAACTCATTCGTTAGCACGTGAAAATATTTTTATTCTTTTTTAACAAATTTATGGATGAGTTTAGATTTAATTTAAACTCTTTAACAAATATTTGTTTAGTTGTGGGATTAAATATGTTCCCTTTTTCAAGTAAATAACCTGTAAGTGGTTATTTTTGTTTCAAAAAAAAATCTCTCCACGTTTCATTTTCCCTCAGCCACACTTTATGTTGCGATCTTCATTCCCTACTATTACATCATGTTTCTTTCTTTTTCTTTTTTCCATTCTTTTTCTTTACTCTTTTTCTTTACTGGTCTTTCTTAATTTGGGCTGCCATTACATTCATTCTTTCTTTGGTATTTTATTTTATTTTATCTTATCTTAATCCCTTTCAACATTTCTGCTTCCCTGCTCTTTTGCTATTGGATTCGTATTCGGTGATTGTGGTTGTCACAATTGTATCATTAGGTAATACTATGATTATTCGTAGAGTTGGGATTCAAGTGTATTAGGATTTATGTTGTGAAATCGAGTTTTAATTATCTCTTTTATATGCTGCTAGAAGAGGATCGAAAGGTAATTGGTGCTCCTCTAGCCACTAAAATGTCGGGTTATCGTCGTTTACTATTGCGTAATTTGTTCAAACATTATTGGAAGCTAAATGTGGGTGTATATGTTTGGAATTCTCGATTTGATTTCTATTTGATGTTTCAAAATTAATCGTTTGAATGACATTTTTAGGTTATGGAAGTCTCTTGGTTGCATTCACATCAAAATCAGATCAGGTGTGTAACAAAAACTCGAGAAAACAACAAACGGTAAAAGTTAAAACTTGGGACTGTCGACGCCATACGACCGTGTGGGCCTAAATTTCAAAAATTTTCTCGAGGGTCGTATTCGTCGTACGAGTCAAATGTGGGCCTCTCACAGGGTCCGTATAATACAATTTAGGTTATAAACCATGATTTTTGATGTTCTATTAGCGCTGAATATGAGTTATTTACACACGATTAATGAGTTATATGCTAGGTTTTATCTGTACTATGTTAGGTATGATCCATATTATGTAAATATGATATGATATGTTATTTGCTATGCATGATATGAGTATGTTATAAAAGCATGTATATCATATACATTTCTGACATTTGTTAGTTCTGAATGTGTATCTGGGATGGGATAGATGGTTATGGAGAAAATATGGGCAGTTTAATCTATCTGTCGTATCTGGTGGCAGAACCACATATATATATTTGTTCGGGTGAATTATCGCCTAATGATTTGGCAACTAGACTGCAAACATTCTAAAAAGTGACACACAGTCACTAAGCGGTGTGTAGGGTTGGATGAGTATTTAATACCTTATATGATGTTTAGGGATGGTCAAAGATAGTGTGTAATGGATGGGGGTAGTATTGTATCTCTGCATCTGATATGTTCTGGTTCTATTTTCGTATATGAAATATGTCTGTTGAAATTTGAAAGCATGTATGAATTCGTATTTGTTGATTTTATTATGGGTTGCATACTAAGCTTGTAAGTTCATACTTGGTTTGTTTGATTCTCAGGTAATCCTCAAACTTAGGCAGGTTGGTGCAATGGGAGCTTAGTTACTTATTATTGTTGCGTAACTTTAAAATATTTGTATTTAATCTAGTTGTTTTTATCGTTATAGTCTTTTACAATATCAGCTTCATAGGGTTGCTCTAGTTGTTTTCCCTTTTGATTCACTGCCTCCCTTTTGATCTTATTCTGCAACTTATAGCACTCAGACTTAATGCGCCCTTTCTTTTTACAAAAGTTACAAGTTTTACCTCTATTTGAAGATTTCGATCTACCATTAGATTTACTGCGAGGATTTTGTTCATGTGTCCTCCTACGATAATCATCAGTATTTTGTTCTTATCTCCCATGAGTAATGAAACCCTCTCCCTAAGAGTCGGATCCAGCTACAAGATGCTTCATTTTGTCATATAAGTTTAAGGAAGCATAGAATTCATCAACAGTGAAAGATTCATGACTATACAAAATATTACCTCTAAAGGTTAAATAAGACAGGGGCAACAAACAAAGTAGAATTAACCCTAAATCTTCTTTATCATACTAAACTTCTATGACCTCTAGGTCCTAGATAATTTCTTTAAATACAGTTAAGTGTTCTTGCATATACGCACATTCTTCCAAACGATGAACATAAATACGCTCCTTCATATACTACTTGCTAGTTAGAGTTTTCGACATGCATAGCTGTTGCAACTTTACCCATAATGCAGCGATAGTCTTCTCCTTTAACATGTAATGTAGAATTTCATTCGACAGATGCAAATGTAATTGTGTTAAAGCCTTTCAATCTTTATGCTTCTTCTATTCCTTCGTCAATGTCGAAGGCATCTTATCTAACCCTAGCAGGGCATCTTCCAAATCCATCTGCGCAATAACTGCCTATATATTTACCTATCACAACGTGAATCTGGTGTTGTGATCCAACAACGGAATATCATACTTCATTGTTGCCATTACCGTGATTGAGACAAACAACCTGAAAAGCTTTGATACCAGTTTGTTCAAACTAAACGTCGATAATGACAATATAGAATAATCACAAAGCAATAAGATCAGAAAAAATAAAAACACATAGATTTTACGTGAAAACCCTTTTGGGAAAAAAACTATGGGCAGAGAAGGAGAAATTCACTAATGTTGAAAACCGAATGATACAAAAGAGGTTTCAACTACACCTATTTAAAGGATGAAAAACCTTAGTCTAATCAATGTCAAATAAAAGAAGTGTAGTTCTGTACGGATTTTATTTGTGCCCTAAACCTTATTTAAAGGTTGAAAAACCTTAAAGGTTGGAAAAACTTACTTAATTAAAATTTTTTAATGTACGTGTGCCTCAAAGAAATAATAAAGAAAAAGAACTATCTTCTGCTTAAAACTATTGTAGTTTTCTCTTCTCTTTTTTGCTTATCTGTAAAAAATTACATCTCAATTTCATGGCTTTTATAGCCGATTACATATATATTTTCTTTTCTTTTTTTTTTAGCTATTTTTGTCATTTGTCTCGTTTTCTTTTTTCTTTGTAGGCATTTGTGGCAAGGTCAACGATACTAGGGAGTCGTGCCTTGCCATTTTGGGGTAATGGTAAGCATGCCGACGTGGTGGGGCGTAGCGCGAAAGGGGATTTAGGGTTTTAGGTTTTTCTAAAAAATTTTGAGATTGTGGGCTTGGGCTTGTGTAACATTAGGTTTTCGTTAGGGTTTTGTAAATGGACTTTGCTATTGGGCTTGTAACTTGGACTGCTAACAAACTTTTATTTATTTTTGTTTTGGATTTTGTTTTATTTGTTTTGGCTTATTTATTTGTGTTGGGTCAGGCAAAATTGGGCTATTACAGATGTCCCTCTTTGCTCATTATTGTGTAACGAGAATGGGGCAAAGACTTTTTCAATGGGGCAAAATTGGGCTTCTCTTTTTCAAGTAGCCCTCTTTTTCAAGTAGCCCACTTTTTCAATCCTTGGTTACTCTACTTTACTGTATCCGTTTTTGCTAAAACTTTAGGAATGCAGGATTTAGTATCACGGCTTCATCTTGCTTCATTGCAACTTCAAGGAGATAATATTTGTTGTTTTAGTTTCATTCCAACCCACTACAACTTCAGGGGTATAGGAATTGTAGTTTCAATCCGATCCACTACAACTTCAGGGATATAGGAGTTGTAGCTTCATCTTGCTCAACTGCAACCTCAGGGGTATATGAATTGTACCTTCATCTTGTTGCACTGCAACTTAAGGGAGATAAGATTCACTATGGTAGATTCAATCAAACCCACTACAACTTCAGGGGTATCAGATTTGTAGCTTCAATCTACTCCACTGCAACTTTAAGGAGATAAGATTTTCTATGGTAGATTCAATCTGACCCACTGCAACTTTAGGGGTGTAGGATTTGTAGCTTTAATTTGCTCCACTACAACTGCAAGGAGATAAGATTTGTAGCTTCATCTTGCTCCACTGCAACTTCAGGGAGATAAGATTCACTATTGTAGTTTCATTCCAACCCACTGCAACTTCAGGGGTATAGAAATTGCAGCTTCAATCTGATCCACTGCAACTTTAAGGATAGGATTTGTAGCTTCATCTTGCTCCACTGCAACTTCAAGGAGATAAGATTCGCTATGGTAAGTTCAATCCGACCCACAGCAATTTCAGGGATGTAGAAATTGTAGCTTCAATTAGGGGTGTGCAAAATTCGGGTAATACCAAAAAAATTCGATTAACCGATCGAATTTAGTTAATCAGTCCGTTAACTGAATTTTTTGGTCGAGGGTCGGTTAAAGATTTTTAAATTTTTTGGTTAACGGTTAAATCGGTTCGAAACCGGTCGGTTAACCAAATTTTTTCGGTTTAACCGAATTTTGCAGGGTATTTAGGAAACCATGGGCCTTAAATTAAACCCAGCCGGCCAGCTCAATTTATTTTCTCTCCTCCAGGCTCCAAGCCCAAGAACCAAACCTTTTCTCACTTCTCAGCAGGTAACAGCAACACAAATCAAATTCTCAATCTCAATCTCAGATTCTCAGTCGAATCGGGAAAATCCACCATTTTTGTTGTCCATTTCTCTTCAGCACACCAATACCCAAAGGCCAGGTTTGCTTTCTTCTAATTTCCCTTTCGTTTTTTTTTCCAATTTCTTCAATGGCAGATATATTTTAGGGTTTTGTTTTGTTTTGTTCGTCTACCTTTTTTTTATTTAACTTTTCTTCTTCTTCTTCTTCTTCTTCTTCTTCTTCTTCTTCTATTCTTTTTAAGTTCTGAATCACTGCAAACTCCCACTTGCTGTTTTTCGTTAGTAGTATAGCCTGCTTCGAAAGTTTTCAATCTGCAAGATTTTTTCCCCCTAACGTTATGTTTTGTTTGGTGGCTGAGAAAATGTAGGAGGAAAGAGAAATAGGCTTTTGATTTCTGACAGCTGTGTTAATATCATTTCATCAAAGTGAATTCTAATTCACTACCTAAACCAGAAAANTAAATTAAATGCGAATAGAGACGAAAATGAGAGTTTTGTTCTCTGGATTTCATGGTAACAATAACGAATATAGACAATTATTTCTGTTTCATATCTCAACAGCGTTCCAATTCTTAATTGTTATTATTTTTTCCTTTGTGAATTTGGAATTTCTATGGGAGGATTGCTTCAAAGTCCTTAAAGGCATTTGGTTTAGTTGAACTCTGTGTGTGTTTTCCAGGTTGAATATGTGAGGCAATTAGCTGTCACCCAACATTGTTTCTATTTAGTATTTACTGTCTTTGAATGTGCCTTCAATTTTAAAGATACTGAATTTGGTTTGAAAATTATTTCCATTTCAATTTTCAAAGATACTGACATTATATTAAGATATAATTGTTTCAATTACTTCATCACTC
>CM025146.1:11763040-11773444 GCA_013467495.1 Gossypium gossypioides
TCAATTATGTGTTAATTTCAAAACTTATGTAATGTTTTTAATTATGTAGTGATTCAAATACTTATGTAACATTTTTAATTATGTAGTGATTCAATTCGGGTAATTTTGGTAATTCGATTAATTCGGTTAATTTTTAACCAAAAATAAAAACCATATAATTTTCGGTTAATTTGGTTAACCGACCTGTTTAACCGAAAAAATTTCGGTTCAGTTAATTTTATTTTTTAAAAATTTGGTTCGGTTAACAATTAAAAATTTTGGAAGGTCGGTTAATTCGGTTATAGCTATTTCGGATCGGTTAATCGAATGCACACCCGTAGCTTCAATCTGATCCACTGCAACTTCAAGGATAGGATTTGTAGCTTTATCTTGCTCCACTGCAACTTTAAGGAGATAAGATTCGCTATGGTAAGTTCAATCCGACCCATTGCAACTTCAGGGGTATAAGATTTGTTTCACTGACCTGTTGTACCGCTCTCTAGGAACAAGACCAGTAGAATCTATTTCATAGGCTTATATTTTATGCCAAGCGATTAGGATGTTTTGATCAGAATGAATCAAATGCTCATAACTAGATGCATATTAATGATATTTGTATGAATGCAGAATGTCATTTTTTAGAATGATCCTCTTTTAGTGTTTAGGTTGACATTGCTCGTTGTTTGTCAAGGTTTTATCACTGACGTGTTACCATTGTTTAGATCTGGTATCTTAGACAGGAAACCCAAAGAGGTGATCACAATTTGGAGTATTTGTTCCCAGATATTTCCAGCCTTTACATCTGGTTAGTTCTAACCAGTGGTCCTGTTTGAGGTCCTTGTACTATTTAGAAACCTTTCAGAGCAATATGCATAAGTCCTTTTACTTGAATATTATTAGTCCATTAATCGTTATTTCAATGTAAAAAATGCTCGAAAAAGGTTATAACAATGGACAAGATTGAAATTTATTGGGAGCAAAGCTTGAAATGAAAAGATCAATCAAAATAGCAAACATTGCTAAAACACAAAGTGAGTAAAATGAAATTAGGTGCCCTAGATATCGCAGTACGAGCTTCTCTGTACAAACTTCTTGAAAACCATTTTGAGCCTGATATGTCTCTAGGAGATCTAGAGTACTTCGTTGATGCTTCAAGATCCAAAGTTTCTCCTCCTTGTTACTTCTGAGGGGACATGACTACCCCATGCCTTCTCTTTAATCAAAATTTGAGCCGCCCTTTTTCATGTTTTCAACTCAAAACCCCTTTGGTCTCGAGGTGCCCTTCACGAGTTTTCGCCTTGGCCTCTCTCTTTTTCTTAGGTAAAGTATTTCTTGACTGAATTTGAATTCACGGGATTGGGTAATTTTTTTCCATCCACCTCGGTGAGAATCAGTACTCCTCTAGAAAAAGCTTTCTTTACCACATAAGGTCCTTCCCAATTTGACATCTATTTTCCCATGAAGTCTTTTTGTATGGGCACGAACGTTTTTGTCTTGAGCTCGCATCATTCGTTTTTGGTACATCTGACCGTGACGAATAGCTCTTAGCTTCTTCTCTTCGATCAAGTTCAATTGATCATATAAAGATTGGATCCATTCTGCTTCATCTAACTTCAACTCTGATAAGACTCGGAGAGAAGGAATCTCGACTTCAATGGGTAAAACCGCCTCCATTCCATAAACCAATGAGAAAGGCGTTGCCCCGGTGGAGGTTCTAACAGACGTTCGATAAGCATAAAGGGTAAATGGTAATTTCTCATGCCAATCTTTATAAGTTTCTATCATTTTTCTCACGATCTTCTTAATGTTTTTATTGGTTGCCTCCACTGCACCATTCATTTTTGGGCGATATGGTGATGAGTTGTGATGTTTAATCTTGAATTGATTACAGACCTCTGCTATCGTGTCATTGTTCAAGTTCAATGCATTGTCAGATATGATCTTTTCTGACATCCCACACCAACATATAATCTCTTTCTTCAAAAATTTGCTAACTTTCGATTTCGCGACATTGGCATAGGAAGCGACTTCTACCCATTTGGTGAAGTAATCGATACCCACAAAGATAAATCGGTGCCCCATTAAAAGCTTTTGGCGAGATCAGCCCAATGACATCCATACTCCACATAGAGAAAGGTTATGGTAAAGTCATAACATGAAGAGGTGAAGGGGGAACATGAATTTTGCATTTATGATATCTCTTGGCATAACTGATACAATCTCCTTCCATGGAGGACCAATAATATCCGAATCTCATAATTTGTCTAGCCATTGTAAAACTATTAGCATGTGTCCCGCAAACACTCTCATGGACTTCTTCCAAGATTTTCCTAGTCTCAATGGCGTCCATACATCTTAGTAGCACCTGATCCTCTCTTCTTTTATATAGGATCTCTCCATCTAGGACATACTCGTTAGCCAACCTTCTTAGCGTCCTTTTATCATTTTTGGTTGTCTGCTCAAGGTATTCACAATTCTTTACATAGTGGAATATTTCGTGGTACCAAGGGTGATCATTCTTTTCTTCTTTCTCAATATTGTAATAATGGGTCGGAGCCTCATAAATACTAATCTGGATAGGTTTTATATCCTCTTGTTTGTTTAATTTAACCATGGAAGCTAAGGTAGCCAATGCGTCAGCCATCTGATTTTCATCTCATAGGAGGTAGCAAAAGGAAATGTCATCAAACTCTTTAATTAACTCAAGGACCAACCTTTTATAATCGATCAACTTGGGATCTTTTGTCTCCCATTTTCTTTTGAGTTGATAAATCACTAGTGCAAAATCCCCATATACCTCCAGCACCTTGATCTTGTGTTCTATGGCCGCATGGATACCCACGATCCATGCTTCGTATTCTGCCATGTTATTTATGCAATCAAAATCAAGTTTACTGGTAAAAGGATAATGATCTCCGTCTAGGGATACCATGACTGTCCCAATTTCGTTACCCATAGCGTTTTATGCCATTTCAAAATTTAGTTTCCAGGGATATTCTTCTAGAGTACCTTCTTCAGTGGTTGTAACATACATCAAATCCTCATTTGGGAAATTAAAATTTAATGGCTCGTAATCCTCTAGAGCTTTGTTAGCTAGGAAGTCCGCTATTGCACTCCCCTTTACTACCTTTTGGTTTACATAGATTATATCAAATTCAGATAGCAGAATTTACCATCAAGCCATTCGTCCATTCAACGCAGTCGGCTACATCATGTACTTTAAAGGATCTATTTTTTAGATTAGCCAAGTTGTATGGTACAATATGTATTATCTCAGTCTTCGAGTTTTCCAGATTAATACACAATATAACTTTTCAATTGGAGAGTACCTTGTCTCACATTCAGTAAATTTCTTACTGAGGTAATATATCGCTCTTTCTTTCCTCCCTGACTCATCATGTTGGCCAAGCACGCATCCCATAGAATTCCTAAATATTGCTAAGTACAATATTAATGGCTTATCTGGGCTAGGTGACATCAGCACTAGAGCATTGGACAAGTAATGTTTGACCTTGTCGAAGGTTTATTGGCATTCCTCATCCCATACACTTGGATTATGTTTCTTAAGGAGACGGAATATGGGGTCGTATTTCTCGATTAGTTGTGAAATGAACCGGACAATATAATTTAATCTCTATAAGAAACCTTGGACCTCCTTTTGAGTGCACGACGGAGGCAACTCCTGAATAGGCTTAACTTTATTTGGGTCAATCTCGATTCCTTTCTCGCTGACTATAAACAATAGTAATTTTCCCAACGTGGCCCAAAAGGTACATTTTGCTGGATTAAGCTTTAGCTGGAATTTTCTCAACCTGAAAAATAATCTCCTCAAGACTTTCACATGCTCCTTTTTTGTTTGGGATTTTGCAATCATATCATCGACATAAATCTCGATTTATTTATGCATCATATCATGAAACAAAGTTACCATGGCTCTTTGATATGTTGCTCCTGCATTTTTTAGTCCGAATGACATTACTTTATAGCAAAAGGTTCTCCATATTGTTACGAATGTGGTCTTTTCCATATCTTCAGGATGCATTTTTATCTGGTTGTATCCAGAGAAGCCATCCATGAAATAGAACAGTGAATAACCTGTTGTGTTGTCCACTAAGGTATCGATGTGAGGCAACGGGAAATTGTCTTTTGGGCTGGCTTTGTTTAAATCCTTGTAGTTTACACACATTCGTACTACCACTCCGAGTATTTAACCACCTTTAGGAAACCAGCGTCGAAATTTTTATTAACATCTTCTTTTATTTTTAACAGGACGTCAGGTCTCATCCTTTGAAGTTTCTGTTGAACCGGCTTGCATTCTTCTTTTATGAGACGCCAGTGTACCATGATATCGGTACTTAGACCAGAGATGTCTTGATACGACCATACGAAGACATCTTTGAATTCTTGGAGCAACTCAATGAGATCTCACTTTGTCTCTGTAGTGATGCAAGCTCCGATCTTCACCTCTTTATTTTCTTGTTTGTCTCTAAAGCTCACAATTTCTACTAACTTTTCGTGAGGTAGGTTTGTTTCTCATATTGTTTTACCAACCTTAACAAATTAGGAGATAAGTTTTAGTCTCAATCATCTTCAAAGTCCTAAGGTTCTTCTAGACACATATCCTGTTCAAAAAGAGACTCTGAGTCAGCAGCAACGTCGCTCATATCATTGATATCCAGAGACCTGTTATAGGAATCAAAGAAGACCCAAAGAACAAATTAATTTAAGAATAATTATCTATGTGGTATGAATATGAATGAAATGAAAAAAAAAAGAATATTTTCCAAATGAGACACAAAGATAAATTTTATTGAAATAAAAATAGTGGACATATGTCTTTTTCACAAAGGATTCCTATTACTCCCAAGCTTAGAGCAATAACTGTGTTTTGAACATTACTCTAAATTAGTTTTAAAAATTACAATGATCTCTTCCGTAGTCCTATTGTTCAGAACACTTCTTGAGATATAAGGACAAATGCCTGATAGGTTTTCTCCCTCAATTCCTTCTTTGGATATGACATTAATGCTCAAGTTTCCCAACATTCCTTCCGCAGGTTCAGTTAACAAGCTATATTTTCTACCATTTTTTGTTTAGGACAAACGGTTTCTCCTAACACGAATGTTTTAGATATTTGGGGAAAGATCATCGGTTCCCATTTGACCTCTCCCCCACTTAATTGTGCTCTTCTTATTTCTTGTTTCTTTTCCAATTCCTTCTTCTTCTATCTCGCATCTGGCTTGTACCCTAAGCCAAGTAGTCTTGTTTGTCCATCAGCATTGGTACATCGACTCTTCCTTGAAGGTATTTTTCGAGTTCTCTTTTAGGCAAGGCTCCTTTCTCGATCGTCAACTGCAGTCCCATCCTCGTGGTTTTGGATATTTTTGGCACTGAGATCTTGTTACCTTCAACAATGAAAGTTGCATTAACAAATTCCAGTGATCAAAAGGAAAATTCTATTGCATCTTCATCCGCTCCTATGTATGATGTGTCACTAGTTACGAATGCAATGATATCCTCTTCAGCGTTTATCATTACCAATCGACCTTCTATTACCACTATCAATTTTTGGTGCAGTGATGACACAACTGCCCCAGCCGAATGAATCCAAGGCCTACCCAGCGAGCAGTTATATGATGGTTTGATATCCATTACCAAAAAGTCCACCTCATATGTGTTCGGGCCAAATAAGAGTGGTATTTCAATCCTCCCCATCACCTTCCTTTCTGTACCATCGAATGCTCTTACTATATTATGGCACGTCTTCATGTGAGAGCTATCCAGTGGCAACCTATTCAGCGTGGATAAAGGCAAGACGTTCAGCGCGGATCTATTGTCGATTAACACTCTTGGCAATGTATATCCTTTGCTGCGGGTAGTGATGTGTAGAGCCTTCATGGAATTGTCAGCACTCAGATTGTTAACCAAGCGATCTAGCTTGTTTACAGAGATATTATCAGTGACCTAAGTTTCATTTAACACATTCATCAACGCGTTATGATGTGTCTCTGAGCTCAAGAGCAATGTTAATACTGATATGTGAGCTGGTTGTTTGTGTAGCTATTCTACAACACTATACTCACTATGTTTCAAGAACTTCAAGAATTTTTTAGCCTCGTTCTCAGTTACTGGCTCATTGAAAGGTGATTCAAGTCTAGCCATTTTTTATTTCTTATGCTCAACTGCCAAGGTTTTTTCCTTAAGGAGCTCAGTTCTTGCACTTGTAGGATCATAGCGCCTCTCACTGCGCGTGAAGAAACCAATTTCCTGGCCTTTTCTAAAGTGCCAACCGAGTTCTCCTCTCCCAAGATCATCACGTTACAATCATAATTCTATGGAACCCTTTTGCTATCCTTATAGAGAAAACCATGGGTTTTTGAATTATGACTATTGGCGTAGCTTGTGCTCCCACTTCATTGCTTATCGGCTGAGAAATAATCACCACTGGGTGGTTGACCTTGTAAACTTTCTCCATTGATCCTTTCTCCGATGTGCAAACATCTCCTCCCTCCGAGCCCTTGACATCTTCAAAGAAATCCAATTCTTTGTCATCCATCAGACTTTGCACTAAGGCTCTGAATTCGATGCACTCTTGGATCTCATAACCTTCTTTAGTATGAAACTCGTAGTAGTTTCTCACTCCTTTGGGCATCTCCTCTGAATCTTGCATGATTAATCCGCCGTCTATTATTTTTTGCCAAACCCATCTTAGTGGGATTTCACCTCCGCAACATTGGTTTTGGTCCTCTTTCTTCCACTCTCGATTATTGTAATTACCCTTTAGTTAGAATGACTGGGTAACGGATTTCCTGCCACATTAGGTCCTGAGGGATCATCGAACCTTACAATCTCCATCTTGATGAACCTTTTGATCAACTTCTTGAATGCCATGCAGTTCTCAATCGAGTGTCCCGTTATTCCTGCATGGTACTCGCATTGAGCATTCACATCATACTACTTTGGGAATGGAGGTTGTATGGGTTTTAAGTAAAATGGGGATACTACATGCACATTTAACAAATTCTAATATAACTCTCAATATATCATCGGGAGAGGTGTGAATTGGAGTTCTTTTGTATTTGGCCTTGAGTTAGATTCTTGCCTCGAAGGACCTTGATGGCTGGTTGTCATGGTCCTTAATTGGCCTACAGTGACCAGTTTTAAATAACTCTTACTATACACACTTGCGATGTTTACTTCATTTTCTTTCTTTCTCGAGGCAGACCTTTTAACATTTTCCCCCATGTCTATTTTTCCACTCCTTACTGCATTCTCAATCATTCCTCCTGACATTACTATACCTAAGAAACTCTTGGTAGCACTACCCAACATATGGTTAATGAACAGGGATTTCAAAGTGTTTATGAAAAGCATTGTCGTCTCCCTTTCCAGAAGAGGTGGCTAAACTTATATTGCCACCTCTCTTCATCTTTGACAATATTGCCTAAAGCTTTCACTTTGCATCTTCTTCATGTTTTGCAGCGTAATTCTATCAGGTGTCATGCCGGTCACATGGTTGTATTGTTTCATGAAAGTCTGTGCTAAGTCTTTCCATGAATTAATTTTGGCACGACTTAGCTGATTGTACCATTTGGCAGCCAACCCTATCAAACTATCCTAGAAGCAATGGATTAAAAATTGGTCGTTATTAATGTATCCCATCATTCTTCGGTAGAATATTATAATATGGGCTTCAAGACAACTAGTCCCATTGTATTTTTCGAATTCTGGAGTTTTGAATTTTGGTGGGAGCACTAGATCTAAGACTAAACTAAATTCCTTGGCATCGACCCCGCAAAGGTAGTCAGCACTCTCCATAGCTCAGAATTTCTCCTCCAACCACTTGTACCGATCTTCTAGCTATTTTGGCAATTCTACTCTTGCTCTATCCATTTCTGCCATGTCGTACAAATTGGAACAACAGGGTTGGTCGAATTATCTCCGAGATTAGAACCTAAACACGTTGGGTAATTCACTGGTCCTAAGGTACCGATCTGATATTGTTGTGGTCTTATGGTAACGGGTACTCTTCATGGATATGTATTCGGTTGGGCTTGAACATTCACTAGGGTAAAGCCCGAGGGGTATGTAGGGTCCTCTTTATCATCCCTAGATTTAATCACAGTACTCTTCCCTTTTTCAATCCCTCTGTCCAGTAACTAGGTCAACTGACTTATTATGCTTCGTTGGGACTCTTGTATTTGGTCTTTCATGTTTTGTTGTACCTTAGCTAATTGGTCCTACAATTGTGCTTGCAACTGATCTTGCATGTCTTTTTGAATTTGTTCTAATCTCTCTAACCTTTGATCCATGGCTTTGGTTTTACCACGGGTACCGTAACGATATTCGGTTGGCAGATTCTTGTTGGTTTCTAGGGTAACTGTCATAATTTTAATTAATTAAGGTCTTTTTATGAAATTTAATGCATGCGATGAATTTTAATACTGATGAATTAAAAATGAATACAAAAAGAGGCATTTATTCTGGTTCAATTCCATTAGAACAACTTTAATAGAAAACAAATTTCTTTAAATAAAACGGGTACATTTTAAATATATGGCCTTGCCTTAATACTCAAAACCTTGACTTTCCTAATAAGCCAAGCTAATTCTCAGCCCCGATCTAATTTTGATTTGTATCTCAAGCTTAGCATGTCAGCTTGAACTGCTAGGGTTTGAAAATGGTCGGCTACTTCCCGTACTTGAGTTAAAGCTTCACCTATGATGTGATCTCTATCTCAAAGCTGACATTGAGAGCGTTGGAGTTGCTCTTTCCAATGTTCATTGTTTGTTTCAATAAGCTCAACTCGAAGTTCACAATTTTGCAGTGCGACCTCAAGCTCTTTTATCTTTCCCTTCAATTCTTCAATCTTAGTCAAACTTACTTTCAATTCAATCACAGAGTTGCGACTACGATGTTGATGCAGAGATATTTCTAATTTTGCTATTCGGGCTTTGAATCCAACTTTTTCATCTTAGCTTTCTAAAAAATCCCTTTTTAGAGCATCTTCTCGGACTCAAGCATCTTTGAATTTCCTTTCCCACTGATCAACTCTAATATTTTCTTCTTGGATTTCTTGTCGCCATTGTTCAGATGTTTTACCCAATCCGGCAGTCCTCATTGAGAGACGCAGTTTCTTATAATTTGTTTTTAAACTGTCCAAGTCTTCATCAGCCTTGTTTTTTAGTTTCCTCATTTTTTCAGCTTCTACCTTTTGGACGTCGACGTCTAATCCTAGATGAATCTTTGTCTCTTCTAATTTTTCTATCCTTTTTCCTAGCTCCGAACTCTTCTTTTCGAAGTCTTGCTTTACTATCTCTAATTCAGATAGGATCATTTGCAAGTGTTCTTCTATCGGTCGAGTACTTTCTTAACTTGATGAAGGGACATTTTCATTGATTTAGTTACCCCACCACCAATCATATTCAGGGGTCGTCATGAGATTTACGGCAAATTTTTTCATTTTGTGAGTCTGGTTACAGGTACTCGATATTTCACAAACCTTTTTTTGTAATTATCCCTGTAAATAGCCCAATTTGCCCGGGCCCATTCGGAAACAATAAACCAAATTAAAACCAAAATAAATATAAAAATCCAATAATAAACGTCCAACTACAATAGGCCCGATTGCAAAATAAACCCAAAATAAAAACCAAACACAAACTCCAAACCTAATTCAACCCAACAAGCCCAACTAAGCCAACAAAGACACAAGAAATCAGTAGAAACAGAAACCCTAGGTGCGCCATACCTAGGGCTGCCTCCGTCGCCACACCTCCCCACATGCGCCTCCGTACGTCAGCTAGCCAATGGCCTTGTACCTGCAATATGAACGAGCAAGAAGAATCCAAAAGCAATAACAGTGTAAAAAATAAGAGAAAATAGAAAAATAGAAAAAAGATGGTATTTTCGGGCTCTAAACAAGGGGCCTTGATTCATGTATTTTCTTCTTCTTCTATCGGATGAACACTGAATCAACAAAAAAACTACCAAAAGAATATCAAAAAGCAATAAAAAATCAGAGTTTTTGAAAGGTGATCTCAGATTTCGTTTTTTCTTTTGATTATTATCTTTTCTGTTTCCTTGATCCTCCATTTGTTTTACTTACTGTATGTAAAAAGGGAAACAAATAATAGGCGAGGGATTTACCTTCATAATGGTGCCATCGAATCCTTGTCCACTTCGTCGTAATCAGAGATCAGAAGGGGATTATAGGGTCCGAGAACGGTGAGGCTTTCGAATGGCAAGAGGCTTATGTTTTTGTTACTCTATTTTAAAACGGCCAAATACGTGTTTTAGGTTCTTTTTTAGTTTTATAAAGACGGTGAAATGATACCGTTTAGGGCCTATTTCAATGGCTCCAAAACGGTACCGTATTGGCCATATCCGATGACCTGATCCAGACACAGCCAGATCCACGTGTTT
>CM025146.1:11845411-11873295 GCA_013467495.1 Gossypium gossypioides
ATTTAGTTCTTTTGACTAAATTGAGTGCCCAAACGTCAAAATTTTCGAACGAAATTTTAACGAAATCATCATGTGAAATCGTAGACCATAAAAATATAAGATAAATAATTTTTTCCTTGTCGAATTTATGGTCCCGAAACTACTATTCCGACTAGCCCCAAATTATAGTTGTTACAGTACCTATGTCGATTATCTTTGATCATGACCCCAGTTTTACCTCAAGATTTTGGAGACAATTACATGAACCTTTAGGTACGAAACTAGACTTCAGTATTGCTTTTCACCCGCATATGGATGAACAATCAGAACGAGTTATTTAAATTTTGGAAAATATGCTTTGAGGGTGCATAATTGATTTTGAATTAGGTTGGGAACTTTTTTTCTCAGTTGCCAAATTAATGTATAATAAATTTTTTAGTCAAACATTCAAATGGCTCCTTACGAAGCATTGTATGGTAGTCGTTGTAGAAAGCCCATTGTTGGTATGAACTAAGTGAAAGAAAGGTTGTCAGACCGAAGTTGATACAAGAAAATGAAGATATGATTAAATTGATCAGAGACAGATTGAAAGCAAATTTTGATAGGTAAAAATCCTATACAGTTATGAAACGCAAAGATATTAAGTATTTAGTGGGCGATAAGGTATTTTTAAAAGCATCTTTGTGGAAGAAAGTATTACGGTGTGGTCAAAAAAGGAAGTCGAGCCCTAGATTGATTGGACCTTATGAAATCATGGAAAGGGTTGGACTAGTGGCATATTGATTACCATTTCCAGTTGAATTAAAAAAGATACACGATGTGTTTTTAATGTTTCGATTCTTAGAAAATATCGATCGGATGCGTCCTATGACATCTTGAGTAAAGAAATTGAAACTCAGCCCAACTTGTCTAATGACGAATAAATACTAGAAATTTTAGCTAGTGAAGTGAAAGATCTAAGAAATATATATGTCCCACTTGTGAAAGTTTTGTGGCGCAGTCATAATGTGAAACAAGTGACCTGGGAGTTAGAAGAAATGACGAAATCACAATATCTTCACCTCTTCCCAAGTAAATTTTGGGGACAAAATTTTTTAAGGAGGGGAGAATTGTAACGACCAAAAAGTTAGTGCTGTCAGAAAACATGATTTCGAGATCCCGTTTCCGTAAAACATATCCGTAAATATAGTAGGTGAATTGAATTTTAGATAGACAATTTTGTTGAATTAGAGTTTAATTATGGTACAATGATTAAATCGTAAAAGTGATAAAAGTTTGAACACAAAGGAATTTAATAATTAAAGATAAGGATAGAAACTATTATTGTAAATATACCATCTAAGTATTATGGTGGCTGATTTTTAACTAAAGTGTACATTTATATTGTAAAATTTTAGTTTAATTAAGATTATAAATAAAACATAAATAAAGAAGGAACAAAATATAGAAAGTGGAGAAACAAAACAATTTCTTTATGCAAGCCGAAAAGAATAAAGAAGTTCAATCTTAGGGATTCTAACTTAAATCTTTAAATTAGTTAGTGCAATTTAATTATTATCTTGTAATTTTTATATTTTTGGAATCCCAGGAGCTTAATCTAGTTGAACCGTGTGTTATTTTTTAGAACTTTCAAAGTTTTAGAATGATGTCGTTGATGAATCCTTGAAGTTTTAGGTATCAAATGGATAGATTTTAAGTTTAGGAATAAAAAAGGACTAAAATGTGAAGTTAATTTGTAGCTTTGAGCAATAGGGACTAAAATGCATAAATTATAAAATTTTTGGTAAAAATGGGAAACATGAGGTCTTAAAAGGACTATAGAGGAACTGACTTGAATATTTGAGTTCTAAATTAAATAAATTTCAAAATATATATGATTTTACAATTGATTGTGAATTGATTGGAAAGTAATATTATGCATGGTTGTATTAATATTTGCAGCTAAAGATGACGTGGGAGCATCAAAAGGAATGGGGAAAGTGAAAATCGGTGGTGAGTAGTTCGAGTTTCAGTAAGTGTTTCTATGGTCTAACACTTATTTAATTTTCGTATTTTTACAATATTATATAATGTAAATTGCTATGATCAACTATTTGGTGACGAGTGAAACGACTTGGGATATTTACAATTTGAATATCAAGACAAGTACCAAAATGAATATATGCTTGATTATGGAGTTGGATTATATTGCTATTGGGTACAATTTGGACAGAAGTGTTTTGAATATAGAAATTGAGATACGAAGATGTATTGACTTTGGTCGTACGATAAGAGGTGAAGTTGATCAACATGTCAGTGGACTAGACATATCAAACCCATTGTTGTCGGGCAACCCAAGATGGCAGGTCATCGTTCTCGGGCAATATGAGATGACATAAATGAATTATGAAACCGTCGTTGCCTGGCAATCTGAGGTACTAAGCCATCACCGCCGAGCAACTCGAGGTGGCAGGTCATCATTTTCGAGCAATCCGGGATGACATAAATGAATTACGAAACCATCATTTCCAGGAAATCCAATGTGCTAAGCCATCGTTGTCGGGCAACCCGGAATGAAAATCATCATTGGCAAGTAATACGGGATGACATCAAGAAGTAAGAAAGATGGATTTACTAGTCCAGAAATCACAACGGAAGCAAAATGCAAAAGAACATTCGTGAATATTGAAATGAAAAAGAAAAGAAGTTGATGATCAAAATCATTATGAAACCTAATGGCATAAAAATCTTCCATTAATCTAAATGATTATAGATTGAATGGTTTTATTATACCATCTTAACGTATAAAGATATAAGGCTTTGCTTACTTATCGTGGGGTTTACTTTTTGTGTGCAAGTTAGGTCTGTAGCTATATTTTGTGTCTCACTTCAACATCCAACTGAGGCCTCAGACTTCCTAAAGTTTGTATTCCATTTTGGTTATGTAAATTGGCATGTACCTAGGGTTGTCATTTTGAATGTTTTAGATAATGGTAGGCAATTAGTTTTCTTGTGTTTATAATGATAGGATAAATTGTTTTGAATCAAATGAATGATGATGTATGTATATAAGAAAATGTTTAAATCAATTGTCTTCTGTTTGAATCAATTCATTAGTGTTTAAATCAATTCTTTGTTCTTAACCTGATTCACACCGCAATATAAATGTCTACATGTTTGTTGTTACTTGTTGTTTGATAGGAATTGTTAATATGATTTAATTGTGGTTACATATTTGATAATCTAATTGGTTGTGTATCTTGTGTAATGGTAATGTAATGCTAGATTGTGAAATGTGTTTAAAGGTTCATGCTATGTGATCCATGCAAAGAAAGGTATAAGGATGAATTGTTAAATGGAACGAATGTTTGGTGTAAAATGTTTAGATGAATTAAAATGATTCATTTTGAGTTGAATGTGATATAGATTCCTTTAGGCATATTGGTTAGAAATAGAATTGAAATATGTCTTTAAATGTGATTTTTGTGCACTTGGAACAAGTTTAAGAGTTGGTTGTTGCATGTATATGGCCTAGGTAAAAGTTAGGTTTAGATAACTTGATAGTAAAGGCATATTTTGCTTCACACGGGCTAACACACAGTCGTCTGTCACACATAGCTTGTGACATGGCCATGTGCTATTTAGTAATTGTAAGGTTGTAGGTTAACATAGATTTAGTTTGTTACATGGTCCAATGACACAGTCGTGAGACTCTCTTTTACATGGTTTCAGTTTGTTACATGGCCTAGCAACACGACTGTGTTAATCTGGCACACACGGCCATAGCCTATCATATGGCCTGGGTACACGGCCGTGTGCACCTTATTTTTCTAAAAATTTTATACTTTTTCGTTTAGCTTACAATTAAGGCCTTACATGTTCCCGGTTTGATATAAAAGCTTTTGTAAGTCTGTTTGAGATCTAGTTTGGTTACAATTGACGTGAAACAAGATTATTCGTGATGCTGTATGAAATATTTAAATCTAAATTGTGTTTTCAATTGTTATATGTTCTGTGATCTGTTGTGAAATCTTGTAGCTCGGGTCTGGTGACCGGACTGGATTAGGGGTGTTACAGAAAAACCCTCAGAGATATGGGAAGGAGCATGTAAAGTCGATCCCTTTGCTATTGATCAAGGAATTGAAAACACCCAACAAGCCCGTCCATGAAGAGGAGGAGGTCCCCAAAGTTGTCGACGAACCCATGGAAGAAGAGGATGAGGCCAACGAGCAGATTGAGGAGAAAGCCAAACAGGTGTCTGATCTGATCATCTCAAAGCCGAATACAATGAATGTAACATTTCTCAATTTATTTAAATCCCTCAATGCTAGTATACCGCTCCTAAAACTTATCGATAAAATCCCGAAATATGACAAGTACCTAAATGAAATAATGGTATGACATAAGAAAATGAAAAAGGGCGACAAAATTGACATTGACGCCTCGTGTAGAGCTTTAATAGTTAAAAAGATACCCTTGAAATTAAAAGATTTGGGTAGCTTTACAATTCCAATAGAAATAGGGGATTAACATTTCAACAAGGCCTTTTGCTATTTATTGGCAAACATAATTTTATCACCCCTATTAATCTATCGGAAACTCGAATTCTGGGATTGTAAAAACACCTTTATAATGTTACAGTTAGCCTATAGATTTTTGGTACACCCGAAAGGTGTACTCGAGGACGTATTGGTCAAGGTACGGGGATTCATAATCCCTATAGACTTTGTAGTCTTTGACTTTGAGGAAGATCGAGAAATCCCCATTTTGTTGGGTATGCCTTTTTTGGCGACTTCTAAATCGACCATCGATCTTTAACGAAATGATTTCATTATAAAAATCGATGATGAAATGGAAATGTTCAAATGTGGCCACGATTCCCAAATTGAGAGATTACTTAAGGAGGAATGTTACACTTTATTCGATTTAATCCGTAACGGGCTTGATCAAATTTACTTTTCTAGTGGTGTAATTGTAAGTACTCATAAGAGGAGAGAAGAGGATAACTGGTGAGATCCCGATAAGATTGGAATTGGTTGGGCGAGCTATGATGGTCAAGAACGATGGTTGAAGTGAATAGTGAAGTTCAAGGAATTACCAGACAAGTCTAGTAGCACAACATAAATTTTATTCGTAGAACTTAAGTAATTTGTAAATATTGTATATTATTTTGTTGCTAATTTGTAAAATTAAGAATTATATTTTTCATTTGATGTTGGAATTAGAAGGAAATAGGGTTCCTAGAACAACAGAGGAGCTAGATGCTAGTTGGGTGCAAGTGTGGACAACCAAAGGCCTTTTACAAGTCCCAGAAAACCTAAATCAAAGTCATGTTGTCACATAACAACCTCATGGCACGAAACAACCACTTCGACTTTTAAAACTTGAAATTTCATTATTGTGTCATGCCATAAACGCCCTATGACATGACATACAAACACCCTGGAGCAAAAATAGGAAATAAATCCACATCATATCGCTCAATGCCCCCTCTATAGCATGACATGCAAGTCATTTTTTGCAACTTTCTAGTCATGGTTCGACGTGATCTTCAGAGATATTCCTCAAGTTTGCACAGCAAGTAAAACCATAGATGGCCTTTATATAATCTCTCTATTAGCAGTCAATACCCTTCAAGCCACCAAGATTAATATTCTCTTGAGTATAGCCTTTTTCCCTCCTAAGCGTAGAATAAATCAGTTGCTTAAGGAATAACACCAAATGGCAGTAAGACGGAGTATAGGTGAAAACTCTGAGCTAATCAAACCGAACAATGAGACAATACAAGCAAGTAGTACAGTATGACAACCAAAGAAAAAAACATTGGAAGGAAAAATCATGCAAATACGAAAATACTTGAAATATCAAACTACATACAATAAAGAATGTGGGAAATTGGCAACCCGAGCAGCTAAGAAATATGGATTAAAGACTTCCGATGGCCACAATCACCCCTAACTGGAAACCTCTTGAAGAATGTCAGGCCCACAAATCAATTGCAGGATATCGACAAGAAAGAAGGGCAAGCTATAGTAAGGGAGGGTGCATTTGAGCACATCTTAAATATACGATTAAGGTTATTGCCTATGTCAAGCCGATTGCAGAACACTATGCTCAAAGGTATGACATAAAAACTCCTTCGTAGACGACACCATACCCGCAACCATTCAAAACAACAACTGCAAAAGGAGATGCGACAAACCAAATGAGGAGCATAATTGAGAGATCAAACATCGAGCGGTAAGCATACTACAAGGCAGAGCAACATTAGTTAAGATACTGAGCTGAAGGAATCGACAACAAAGAAGCCAAACAATCGTATATTGATTTTGAATAACAATAACAAAGATGATCACTTCAAATAGAAGAAAAGGAGAATTTGGAAGTTAGTGGAGGAATTGGATCCTGATTCCGACTAATTCTAAAGAACTTAATTTAATTTTCAATTTTTATTTTAATTTGGACCTTATATTTTATATGGGATGATTTTTATTTTTTTTGGCTTTTATTTAGCTAGGATTTTAGTATTTTATATATGTAGTTTGTGTTTATTTTTTCTTTGTAGGAATCTCATAATTTTTTACGGCACTACAATTTTTAGCCATAACCGAAAAGAGGAGTAGTCCCACCAATTGATTTACACGAATCACACCAATTGGGTAACCTGTTTCCTTTATATTTTATTGCAAATTAGGGACAATGTGTCAAACAAAGTGTGGGGGATAACCTTTTTCCTTTTTCACTCACTTTGTTTTTTTATTTTCTCGCTCGGCTATTTTAGCCTTTTCAAGCTTTTTCTTTCGATAAAATTTTTTATTTTTCTATCTACACACAAGTTTACAAAACTCTTATACTCACCATAGTATACTATCCCATAGGTTCACTCTTATTTTTCTTTTATTTTGGATACCACCGTGTCATATCTACCTAACCCACAATATCAATGGCCTAACGTCTACTTTCGTGCAGGGACCAAGAAAATCAAATCAATAGATTATATTTTAAAGCTTAGGGCTTCCATTATGGTTCATCAAGAAATAGGGATTTAGGCTAAAAAAATTAAAGTATTAGGGATTTTAAGTTAAGGTCATCTTTTTGGCTCTGAAATATCTACGAAATAATGTCTTAGGTCATCACTAAGTGTCCCAATTCATGGTTTACAATTAAATAAATTTTAAGACTCTACAACTTGTTATTCAAACAAGAACATGCTTTTTATGTACCTATTTATCATTTGGTATGCCTAACACACTATCTGTAACAACCCGATTTTAGTGGTGTTGGAAATAGTGGTATGAAACAACAATTCCGATGAGTGAGTAAATATTTTAATGTTTATTTAATTTCGAAAGGATTATACTAAGTTTGTATTAAATTTTCGTTATAAAATTTTAAAGTTTAAATGATTAATTAGGTAAAAAGGACCAAACTGTAAAAGACGCAAAAGATGGTTTATATTAATTACATGGATTAAATGGCATTAGAAATATAAATTAACGGGTTTTGATGGTAATTATGCCATTTATAAATGTGGTGGAAAATGATGGACATGATTTAGTTATTTTATGAGTTTATTAGCTAAGGGTAAAATTGTAATTAATTAAATAAACCTAAAATAAATCACTTAAATGATATCATATTCTTCCTTTTTGCTTGTTTCAACCGAAAATACCATTAAAGAAGGGGTTTGAAGTTTTGACTAGGCTTGTTTCATTGCATGGTATGTGTTTAAGCCCCATTTTTAGTTATTTTTATGTTTTGAGCTCATTTTAGCTTAATTTACATAGCTCGGGGATTAATTTACAAAATTGTTAAAGGTTGGAGGTTTTTCCATGAATGAAATTGATGTTTTTGTGATGGTAAGTGTAAGATAATTAAATTTGGTTGTTAAATGAACATGATTTGTTAAGTGAATTTTTAAGAATATAAGGTTTAGGGATTAAATTGCTTAATTGATAAATTTCATGTATATTGTATGAAATAATGGAAAAATGTAGAATATGTAAGCTTAGGGAAGAATCAGTTATCATGGGTTTAGGTTAAAATGGTTAAATTGCAAGTTTAGGGTTTGAGGATAAAATTTGATTAAAAGTTAAAATATTAGGGGTAAATTTGTAATTTTACATTAAAATAGAGATGAATTACAATTGACGATTCTTGTGTAGTTGGGATACTTAATTGAGTAAATTTAATATTCAGATCAAGATATGCAATGACCAGACTTAAATCGAGGCAAAGCTAAGGTGTTGGATTGGTTTTCGACTCTGTCAAAAAACAATCGTAGTATCGAGGTAAGTTCGTATGAATTATAATCTTATTAACATTAGTTTGATTTGATTATCTGTTACATTATGTTAAATATAAATTGACTTGGAAATATATCGATGTTTTGAATAATTGACGATTAAATAACCCCGTTTGAACCTTAAGAATTTTTAGGATACGAATGACATGTCATTAAGGTTATTCAGTTTCGGGTGCTGGTCTTGAATGTCCTACCGGTGGTTGAGGTCCTACATTTGTTGCGGATTCTCCATAGCTCATATGAGCAGCATTGTGTAGCTAAAATTCTGACCCACAGCTCGTGTGAGCATTAATGAAAATGAAAAGTTATGGTTATATGAAAAGGCACACTATGTGTGTGCATTCCCGAGTATCCGATGTAATTCTAAATGGTTCAACGAGAAAGTAAAGGTTAATGGAAAAGTATGTATACAAATTGATGATTGTTCATAATCTTATGAAAAGGTAAATTTGATGAATGCAACTAGAATGAAAAGAGAAGTAAGCAAATATGTGATGAGTGGTATGTATATGGGAATTCATTCATGATATGTTCCATGATAAGGTTGAAAGTATATGAATAATGTATGAACTTACTAACTTGTGAGTTTGGGGATGAAAATAGGAGTTTATTAATCTTATGAGCATGGTAATGATGTTTGCATAGTATATTCGAGTTTGAAAAGGTATGCTATTGTTTAAGTTTATACGAGCTTACTAAGCACTAGTTGCTTACGTAGTTGTTCTTCATTTGTTTTGTAGATCATCGGTAGCTCGACTGGTTGGAATCTTATCGGAGTTTTATCACACTATCCAGTAAGCACTTTGGTATTTGGTTATTTTGACTATGGTTATAAATGACATGTATAGGACTTTATATAATGGAAGTTTTTTATTATGCTAATGATTAACTTGGTATAGATATGCCTTTTGTGTATATATTTTGTTTGTTTGAACTTATAATGCTTTGACAAGATTATATGCAGGTTGGTTCACACGGGCAAAGAGAGTTACACGGCTTGGTCACACGGCCGTGTGACCTTATAATACACGGGCACAGTGAGAAACACAGTCTGCGTACATGGGCGTGTGGAGTAGCCACACGACCATGTCTGGAGTCACAGGGCCTAGCCACATGGCCATGTGACCCAGTTTTCACAATTTTCCATATTTTTCTCAAAACTTTCTGATTTATTCAAATCGATCCTTGATTGCTTTTAAATCGTTTTTAGGGCCCCGATAGCTTGATTTAAGGCCCAAATATGTATGTTTTCTATGATTGGAATAAAATATTGCAATTTATAATTAAGTTGAATTATTTGTTCTGTTCTAAATTTAAAGTTTTTGTTTTGTACAGTAATATTTCGTAACTCTAATCCAACGATGGAGATGGGTTAGGGGTGTTACATTATCACCTATTCACAATGAAATAGAATGAACTAATAAGTTTAACCTTGAACACCCTAAATTTGATTGCTATCGAATTAAATTTACAATTCAAACACAGAATCCTATTTACATGCTCCTAGCCAATCACTTGTATTGCTACAAGCTTGCACACAAACAAAAACACAAAAATAAAAAATAAAAAAAAACAACTACTAAAAACAAAAAATAAATAAATTTTTGAAAATTTTCTATGTTACCCCCACACTGTTCTTGGCACATTGTCCCTAATGTTTGTCCCATAGATAAGAAAAGAGGCTACCCAGTTTTAGCGTTGAAGTTTCTTGGATGTGGTCGAGTGGTCCTTCTCGTGCTGATTTAGCTTTGAAATGTAGTGCCTCATATTGTAGGGGGTTCCTACACAAAAATTAGCTAACATAAAAAATTAATACCAAAAATAAATAAAGTCCGGGAAAAAATAAAATCTTTCAAAATAAAACTACAATTCCCAAAAACATAAAATAAAATAGATAATTAAATAATTCTTTTGTTACAAAAAAATAATTAAAAATGTCCAATTTCCAAAAAATAATTAAAGTCTTAAAATAAAATGGTTGAAAATAAGGAAAAAATGAAAAAGAATGAAAACTTAATTCTTGTCTTAGTCAGACTTGAGTTCCAACTCTTCTATGTGCCCTTCATTATCGTTTTCCTCCTTGTTTTCCTCTTTCGGGTCCTTTTCCTTATTAGTATTGGGATCTTGCAATTGGTTAACTTCAAGGGTTGGAAATCTGGGCATCTTCAACTTGTGTCGTCTTGCATAATCCTCGAACAACAATCTTGCTAACCGCCTCTGGACGTACTAACGTCTAGAGTGTGAGTACTGCAATAAAATATAGTATTACGAGGCGGTATCCTCAAGTATACGGGTCTAGTTGTAATATGGTTTTTCAATGGAGTGGGTGAGTACTCCAAGGATCGTACTCAAGGGAGGTGAACGCTAGATCAATTCTAACCTAAACCCTAAAAGATCTAATTAGTACTTTTAAATTTAGTTATAGTATGAAGAATATAAAATAAAGGATTTTTATAATAATGAAAAAAAATAGCATTAAAAGATAAAATTCAAGAGATTAAAAAGGAAGAATAAATCAAATATGATTATGGGAAATTAGCTCTCTTCAGTAATCTCCATCAATTGTCGCTTCGGGTTCCTCGCCTATCAACTGGTCGCTACCCTAGTAGGATCTTCCTATCTTCCACTAACATAATGAGTTACTAAGAACTACTTATCTTCTGACCTCACAGTCCAGACCGACTTGGGGTAAAGGTGTTCATGGATGGGCAATACAATTTTTGGGTTAATTCTCACCTTGATGACTTCCCAGGGTTGTCAAGCCTAGGGTTTGCTTCAATTCTCCCTTTCTGAAATAGTTGATTCATTAAGTAACCCTACAAAATAATTAACAGGTCATACCTCCACTCGCTAATCCCTCATATAAGGATTACTTCCTCATAACGTTCATAAACAATATATAATTAATGTAAAGAGAAAGCATGCTAATTAAACCTACAAGATAGAGTAAATGAAAGAGCCTGATTGTATTGGTATTAAGTGCAAATCCACAGAGTTAAATGATTCCACAATCCAAATCTCTTGAAAGAAAACAACGAACAAATAAACTAAACTCTAGCACCCTGAGAAAATGAAACTAAATATAAAGGAATAAACTAGGTTAACAAAAAGATGTCTTTAACATGTGCCAAAAGAGCCTATTTATAATCTCAGGTCGTCGTCGTCCTTAACCCTAGGTTAGTTGACATTCCCAAGCTCTATGTTTGATTGTTAGGACCAAAATGCCCCTACTTCATGTCTAATTTTTGTCCCAGAGTTGATGTCACAACACACTAGGACCTGTGTCGCGACATAGCAACCAGTATGCTCCTCTGTAGCCATCTTCAAGGGTATGTCACGACACCCTCAGTCTATGTCGTGACATCGAAGACAGACTTGAGTTTTCTTCATTCTGTTCCCTATGTTGCGAAATAAGTCCACTCGCGTTGTGACATAACATCCAGTATCATCCTAAAATGTCTTCTGATGGTCTCCTACACACTTATAAAGTATGTTAGCTCTCCCTTATGCCTCATTCAGCCCTTAGGGTCAATAAAAGACTCAATTTGCACATTTTATTGAATGTAACTAAAACTAAAGAAACTTAATTAAAATGTAATGAAAATGCTTGTATTCAGGATCCTTAAGTGCGAAAACTAGTTTAACCCGCTACACCAAATTTTGGCAGATCACCTGCCTCGTGCATCCATTGCTTTATCCATTCAACATCCAAACTACAGTTGGAGCAATTGTTTTGTTGACGATTCGGTGTCCTTTGTTTCTTTAGAGGAGGTATGTCTTCTTTTTTTGTTGCTTGTGTCTTATTTCCCTCATTGAATTGCTTTTGGTGGGATGCGATGAGTTGCTTATAGATTGAGTTTCCAATTGAATTCATAGTTGGTCACAACCACTACTTAGACCGTCCCATAGAAACCTTTGCATTTTTGCACAGGGCGATTATAAGATGCGGAAAGAGGAGCCCCACTTTTTCTTCGCAGATGTAGTGGATCACGCTTCGGTATATCCATGTTTCTTTCTGGAAAATAGAATGTAACATCGTAGCCAGAAAAGTAGTGACGTTAGAACTATTCGTAGTAGGGTATATGCGGGAACAAACAAATTATACCCATAGTTTAGCTAAAAGAATCATACTTGATGGATGGAAGAATATCAACAAGTTGGTAGCTAAATATCTTCACCATTCGCCCTTCCCCTCAGTTAAATAATCAATTACTTCCTCTAAGGTAATGTTCGGGAAAAAAATTAAGTCGGTTCATTGGATAAAATCATACATGTAAACTGTGACCTCATAAACCCTACAAATTTCAGGACTTGAAATTAAAATATCTTTTCCTCTAAAAGTAACATACGACCAAGGTTCGCCTAATGGTTTTTTCGCCTTGTACTCTTTGAGTGATGCATAAAATTCTTGCACTATAGGAATGCACGCTGGTTTAGAGGGGTGTTTCCCAAAATTTTCCCAGTTATGAGCATGCATTATTTCCCAAACTTCGCCTCCACTATCCATTGGGATATGAATCCCCATTCTTGAATAATGGGTTTCCTTTTAAAAAATTTGAGATGTGCATCAAGGTCATACTTTCCAGGTTTAAGAAGCTATCAGCGACCGAAAGTTAATCGCATGGCATTCCTTGAGTGTGTTTGGCAGCCATTACAATAAGAAAAGTTTATTTGTTTTACAAAACACCAAAAACAGTAAACCTAAAGGTCATAAAACAAATTTAAATATGTTAAAGTCTTGAAATGATAACCTCTTGAACCATAGTTGTGGGGTTGGCAAAATGTTCTTTTGATGTATGCAACCAGTTGGCAAGCCATAGCAATGAAGAGCAAGCAACACTTGGGAAGGGTAAAAGTTGTGTGTGGAGGACGGAAAAACATTGGACAAAGATATTGTGATGGGATTTGGGGTTGGTAAGTGTTTAAGGGTATTTTAGGAGTGTATTTAAAGGGCTTAATTAGTGTTTTTAGGGCTAAACTGACGTGTTTTATAAAAGCAAAATTGATTCATTACGTGAAAATCTGTGGAAAATCATGTAGATTCAATGTGGTGTCGCGACACCAGTATTTAGTATAGTGAAATCGCACTTCGAGTACTCCAAGATTTTATTTTGATGTTCAATTTCGTAACATTGATTGTGGGTGTCGCGACACGGACTCTCCAGTTTGGATTTTCAAGCTTCGAAGTATCATGTCACGATACTGCAGGTTAGTGTTGTGACATTGCCCTACTTTCAGCAATGTTGAAGTATTCTAACTTTGATGTTGGGATACCATAATAATTATGTCGTGACACGACCCTAGATCTTTTAAAATCACCCTTTTATTGCATGCATCTCCTCATTCCATCCCCTTTTTGTTAGCTTCTTATTGTACATAAAATACAAAGTTAGATATCGTAACAATACAATATGTTATGCATTAAGTTTTAGTCTTATCTTGTGTGTGATTTCCTGATTCATCTGGATCCCAGCTCCAGTTCTGACTACAATTTTTGGTTTCATCTTCCACCTCCATCACAGCTGGGCATTCAAAATTGTTTTTCGCTAACCTTTTCAATGTTGCCCCCAAAATAGTGTTTCAGTCTCTACCCATTAACAATGAATATTCCTCCCTCTTTATTTGTTAGCTTCATTGCTCCATAGGGAGATGCATGTTTAACAACGTATGGCTCTATCCATCTCGATCGCAATTTTCCAGAAAACAATTTCAGTCTTGAGTTGAACAATAAAACATGTTGTCCTGATTTGAAGGATCGATTCTTTATTATGGCGTAATGTCTTAGCTTGCTTTTCTCCTTATACAACTCTACATTTTCATATGTCGTAAATCGAAATTCCTCAAACTCATGTAACTGAAATAGGCATGCTTCATTGGATAAGTGGGGATCTAGATTGAATCCCTTAATGGCCCAATAAGAGTGTTTTTCTCTAATTCGATTAACAAATGGCAAATTTTTCGTAAACTAATATGTAATGAGACATACCCAATGGATTTTTATACACTGTTCGATATGCCCATAATGCATCATCCAATCATGTATTCCAGTCTTTTTGACTTGGGTTCACTGTCTTCTCCAATATCTATTTGACTTTCCGATTTGATACTTCTACTTGACATTAGCTTATGGGTGGTATGTCGTACTGATTCGATGTTTAACACTATATTTTTCCAAAGCTTCCTCTAATTGCTTGATGTAACTATGTCATCCTTCATCACTAACAAGTGCTATATGGGTCTCAAATCAAGAGAAAATACTCTTGCGTAAGAATCGAACTACAGCGTTAGTGTCGTTGACAGATAACGACACCATTTTTACCCATTTGGATACATAGTCTAATGCTAAGAGAATGTACTGATTACCGAAAAAGTTGGGATATGGACCCATAAAATCAATTCCCCACACATGAAATACATCTACCTCCAAAATTCTAGTTTGTGGCATTTCATCCCTTTTTGATATGTTCCCTTGTCGCTGACATATGTAGCATCATTAAGAAAATTCATAGACGTCTTTGATCATTGTGGGCCAGTAAAATCCCGACTCAAGTATTCTCTTTGTTGATCTTTTTCTTCAAAATGGTCCCCACATGGTGACGTGTGACATCCTAGCAAGATGTCTTCCATTTCCTCCTCTTCCACTCATTGTTTGATCAGTTGGCTTGCACATTGTTGAAATACATAGGGTTCCTCCTATATATATTTACGGGCATCGTACATTATTATTTTTCTTCTTCTGTCGTGATACATTTGCAAGAAAGACTCCTCTATCTAGATAACTCACAATGTCTGCAAACCAAGGCATTTTGTGGGTCAGCTGTATTACTTCATGGTGGACCACTTGGAATAACTGTTCATCAATAAATCTTTCATTAATTTTTTTATCATCTTGTTGGCTTACCTCACTCTCTAATTGTAAGAGATGATCTGCCACTTGATTCTCAGTGTCTTTCCTATCAAGGATCCGAATATCCAGTTTTTTAAGTATTAACATTCATCGTATTAATCTGGCTTTAGTCTATTTTTTTCTTCATAACATACTTCAGAGTGAATTGATCAGTGTAAACATACACCCAATTTGCCATCAAATATGGACAAATTTTTTTACAAGCAAACACCACAGCCAATATTTCCTTTTCTATAGTCGTGTATTTGCATTGAGTAGGATTCAAAGTCTTACACGCATAATTAATTGCATGGACAATTTTTTCTTTATTCTGTCCTAGTACTGCTCCATCAGCATAATCACTTGTGTCAGACGTGATAACAAAAGGTTCTAACCAATCTGAACTGACTATAATAAGAGCTTAAACTAACCTCTATTTAATTTGTGTTGGAATAAGTTCATTCTTTTCAGTTGTTACAATCGTTAGACCACCTTTCTTTGCAACGCACTGAGTTAGACTAACTCATTCGTTGTCGAATATTTCGTACACAATTTCTGCATCCAACCACTTTCACAACTCTTTTTTAACTACTTCCTTCATTGTTGGTTTAAGTCACCGTTGTGCATATACCATTGGTTTCTTACCTTCTTCCAATCGTATTTTATGTTGGCAAAGAATCGTGTTATTTCCTTTTATTTCGGCAATTATCTATCTGATTGTCTTCTTATGTGCTTTTAGGACTTTCAAAAGTCATTTTCGTGTTCAGATGATAGATTAGCAGCAATAAGTACAGGTAAGGTGTTGTTTTGACCGACAAACCTAATCTGTCGTAATTTAGTGCATCATATTAAACTAGTTTTCACATTTAAGGAGCTTGAATACAAGTATTTTTGTTATGTTTTTATTTCAGTTTCTTTAGTTTTGTTTCCATTCAATAATATGTGCACATCGAGTCTTTTACTAACCTTAAGGGCCGAATGAGGCCTACAGGAGAACTAATGTACTTTGTGAGTGTGCAGGAGACCATTAGAGGCCATTTCAGGTTAATACTTGACGCTTTGTCGCAACATGGGAGATACAATGTCGCAACATAAAAAGCAGAAAAGAGAAAGTGACAAATTGCCTTGAATATAGCGACACAGGCCGAGGGTGTCGCGACATACCTCTGAAGATGGGTACAGAGGAAGATACTGGTTGCTACGTCACGACACAGGTCCTGGTGTGTCGTGAAATCGACTCTGTCACGGGAATAAAACATGAAATAGAGGCATTTTGGTTTGCACAATCAAACTTTAAGCTCAGGAACGTCAACTAACCTAGGGTTAAGGACGATGGTCACCTGAAGGCTATAACTAGGCACCTTTAGCACATGTAAAAGACATCTTAGTTTTAACCTAGTTTTCTTCCATTAAATTTAGCCTTGTTTTCTTTCCTTCTTAGGTTTTCCTAGTTTTAGTTATTTTCTTTCTTCAAGAGATCTGATTGTAAAGAAGATCAACTTCTGTGGATTCGTGCTGATTATCAATATCAATCAGGCTTTTCTTAAATTCTCTATTTCAATCCATTCCCTATGGTTAATTCTTCCATTTATTCCATTTTGTTTATGAAAGCCATGAAGAACTAATCCTTTTATGGGGGATTAGCGAGTGGAAGTATGATCTCTTAATTGTTTTGTAGGGTTACTCAATATATCAATTGCTTGGGAAAGGAAGAACATGGAACAAACCTTAGTCTTGATAACCCTAGGAAGTCATCAAGGTGGGAATTAACCCAAAATTGGTATTGGCCATCCGTGAACACTTTGACTCCAAACCAGTCTGGACTGTGAGGTCAAAAAATAAGTAGTTCTTGCTGATTTATTATGTTAATGGAAGGTCGAAAGATCCTGCTAGGGTAGAGACTAGTTGATTGACGAAGAACCCGAGATGACAGTTGATTGAGATTGTGAAAGCAAGCTAATCACCCATCTTCAGATTTGATTCACTTTATTTCTCTCTGTTTCTTGCAATTTTACTCTTTTTATGTTATTTTTTTTCCTTAGTTTAAGAAACCCTAAAATTATCTCTTATTTTACTTTCGTACTATAACTGAATTAAAGTATTAATTAGATTTTTATTTGATTAGGTTAATATTGATTTAGTACTCACCTCCATTGGGTACGATCTTCGGAGTACTCACCTACCTCGTTGTAAAATCTATATTACAACTCTACCCGTATACTTGTGGATAACATCTTGTAATTCTTCATTCTATTGCAGTATTCACACTCTGGACGTTAGTATGTCCAGAGGTGGTCAAGTTGTTGGCACCATTGCCGGGAAGCAACGTCACTAGATCGATATTAACTTTTTCTTGTTAAGTAATAATTAGGAAATTTGTAGGTTATAGTTATGCTTTTCAATTTATTTTGTTACATAACACTTCTAACATTTGTTTAATTTTAGGAATCCTAAACACAAAACAGTCACTGAGCACAAGTCATGGATGACTTCTATTATATGTGGTCAGATGAAGACTTCGATTATGACGAAGATATTTACGAAGGAGTCTATGAATATTGGGAAATTCAGGAGAATCAAAGATTACTAATGCTCAAATTAAGCGAAATTCGAGGGGAGACCCCAGCTCATCCCGAATATGATAATGACCATAATAATATGCCATCAAAAAGGTACCAAGAAGTGCCAAGTCCGAAAGTACTCAAAGAAGAGAATGTTATCATAGGAGCTTGTGAAGGAGGAGAATCTTTAGATTATTATTCCCTCCACCTGACGGAAGAATATTTAGACAACTTAAATGGAACTTCAGAAAGAGGAGATATGGAGCTAGCAGAGGAAATGGACAATGAATTGAAGAATCAAATAGATCAGGAAAACATCGTCTCAAAAACCTCGGGTGATACTGAACCATAAGAATAGTATAACAAAGACACCAAGACGATGATAGTTATGACTAAGTTAATAGAAAAATGTCTATCAGTTTAGAAGTTCACAAGACACCAAGACGAGAAACAAGTGATCCCAAAAGATGAGCTAAATTGACCATTCTGTTCGCGTCCCTAATCCTAAAATAATAACCCCAGAAATCTATAGATCTAGGAATTTTCCTGTTTCTGAAAGGAGTGGGAATATATATATTGACAGAGCTTACGATCATATAGTAGGTTACCGTCAGGTCGAATAGTTGGTATGTATAAACCTCGATTACGGCCGTTACGAAATGTTTAATTCCTCCAAGGACCATCGAAAGGAATTATTTGCAGTCCAATAGATGGATTTATATGCCCACTAAAGCATAACTCCAGTAACGCAATACAATCTTCTTTCTTTATCTCTTTGCAAATAGCTTTAAAAAGTACTTTTCGAAAGGCAAACCTGACTAATGAAAAGAACAGAAACACCATATAGATGTTGAACACCAGTTAAAGCAGTTATGTGGGTATGTGGCCATGCAAATTAGTGATAGTTATGACCTACGAAAAGAGTTGTCGATTGTTAACGCAATCCAGAAAGGTAAATTCAAGGAAAGAGACAACTGCAGATGAGTAAAATGGCATGATGGGTGATAGAGTAACACAGATAGAAATAAATTATAGGGAGCCCATCGATGCATATTGACTGAGCTGATGGACAAGTCCGGCAGCAAAACCTAACTTTTTCTACTAATTGATCATTACTAACTGTACTAACTACATATTTTACTAACAAAATTGTTAACATGTTATAAGTAGGTCAAAGACGGGTCCAACAGACGTCTGAAGCATGCCAATAGACCAAAAATGTGGAAAACAAGGTCAATCGAGACAAAGACAACTCTGTGTCGCAACATCAAGCGTAGTAATAAAGAAGTTTACAAATCTACCCAATGTTGCGACATCACTTACCTGTGTTGCGACATAAAAGACAGTTTCTCCAAAATTCTAAATCTGCAGGGTGTGTTGCGACATCGAACCCTAATGTCACGACATTGCTGCAATTTTCTGTAAGATTGACCTGACCCGACTGCGCAACCCAATGACATAATCACTATTTTACTCAAATTTTAACCCTAAAACACCCTTTTTAACCATATAACTATCCCTTTAGATTAATCTAATTTCATTCTAAACATTTACTGTTTCAAAACCCTAAACTACCAAAACCTCTCTTTTTTTTAAACCCTAAATTTCTAATCCCTCATTCTAAGAAGCTACTTTGGAAGGTGTTGTTAACAACAAAAAAGAGAGGGAAGCGCATACAAAGTAAACAAAGTTAAGGTTCAAGTGTTCTCAATCTTTTACTGTTTTATTAATTAATGTTCATATCTATGTTGGAAATATTATGCCTCCTAAAAAGAG
Organism: Gossypium gossypioides; assembly: GCA_013467495.1. NCBI lineage: Eukaryota > Viridiplantae > Streptophyta > Magnoliopsida > Malvales > Malvaceae > Gossypium > Gossypium gossypioides. Next base: position 11,864,898 of record CM025146.1, read on the forward strand.
TAAAAGAACTTATGTTTCGGAAACTCCACATGTTTCTAACCCTGTTAGATTCCATAATGCCAATATGGAAAAATACTTTTTAGAGTCGTAGGGAAGACCTCTAATTCAGGAGCGAAGGTTCGAACCCTTGATAGTCTATTGCAATTAAATTTGGACTTTAGGTCGTTATCATCAATGGGAGCAATTTTGTGTTACTCCCATGAATAATGCAAATATACCTGTGGTTCATGAATTTTATGCATCCCTTAAGGACGAAATAATTAAGAGAGGTTATAATGCAGTAATCACTGACATTGAAGTATGACGGGAAGACGTTCCAATTTCTCCTAATGATATCTATGAATTTTATAACATCCCATTTTATGAAAAAGATTTTATTGATAGTATAGATTTAGAGAGGTTTCAAAACATTAACATGGAACATGCTATAAAATATCTGACAAAAGGCAGGAGTAGTTGGAATTACAAGCCAGATCTTGAGCTTCCAACGAACTTTAGTCAAGCTATTATGTTTCTTGTAGCAAAGATGTAGATGCAATTCATTGACACTAGAATTGCACCCGCACTGAATGTATCTAACGCTAATGTATTTTGATCAGTTTTTCTATATGGTATTCTGCAGCGAAAACAAATTTGTGTAGGGCGTTGGATCTTTTGAGAGACAAAATGGTGCGTGCAAAGCCAAAAAGCTGGACTTTTCTTCCTACACCTCGTAACACCACTATGCCACCAGGTAGAAGTGCCAATGAGCGACAATGAGAAATTCATGAAACCTACGGGGAGTATCATTGGAGATAAATTATATACATAGTATGTTCAGCTTCAGCGGAAGAAAATTATTGAATGAAATCAAAGGTGGAAGAAGAAAATAGACATACCAACATCAGTTAAACAAAAAGATTCAACGAATGTTAAAAAAGGGAGCTAGTAGAACCATTGAAGCAAAACTAGATGAGAGGATTAGATGGATGCAGGAAATAGGCCCGGTACTTTAAGAATCCGCAAGGACAAATGGGTTACATGCTCCAAGTTACCCTCCACATATGTTCAAACCGATTTTGACTCATCAGAATTAGGGGGCGAATCCTAAGGAGGATAGTACTGCTCAAGAATACCCTGAAACAGAGGACAAGTACAAAGCGATATTTTAGCCGTAATTTTCTACACCAAAAGGGCCCGTCATACAAAGCCCAACTCACCATGCGACTTAAATGGGTGGGAGCTCCCACAAAACATATGTTAGAGGAAAAGGAAAAGCCCCTATCAAGAAGAGCCGTTCTCACCCCCTCAATGATTCAGAGTAGGATTGAGTAGTTTTTTTATTTTGTTCTAAAATACTTGTATTAATTATTGGATGATTTTAATTTAGACTTTGTAGGAGTAGGATTAATGAGTAGAATTCTTGTTTTGTTGCACTTTGTTAAATTTTCTATCTAGGAACCCAACACGAAGGAGACAAACAATTCAAATTGACACGATCAAAGGAGGAGGCACCCACCATTAGTAATTGGAGCGACCATGATCAATAGAGTAACTTCCTTCCTTATCTATTATTGGGCTACACATTAAGGAAAATGTGTCAACTAAAGTGTGGGGGGTAACAGAGAAAAATTTGCTTCAAATTTTTACATTGTCTTTGATTTTCCTTATCTTTTGTGTGCTTGAGCTTGGAGAAATACAAGTGATTGGTTAAGAGCATGTACATAGGTTGCTTGTGTTTATAAATAAATTTGGCATAATGATAGGAGATTTTACAATTTTGATAAGTAAACTACTAAAGTTCTATATGTTACACTGTAAATAGGTATTAAGTTATCATTTGTACGAAGTGATATAGAAAATACAAGGAAATGAGCATGCTAGTATGAATTATAAATGGTTGAATTTGTGTTTGTTTGGTTGATTAAATTTATGAATGTTGAGATATTTAAGGATGACCTAAGGCATTGTTTGGAACACATCCAGAGCCAAAAAGTTGTCCTATTTATACTTCACCTTTAGTACCAACTTTAAGCTTTTTGACACTTCTTAATGAACCGCAGTACAAACCCCAAGCCTAAAAATGTTAAATTGTATATGCCCTTTTTCTTTAGTCCGGTATCCAATGATTATGGACATCTGGTCATACGTATTAAGGGTTAAGTAGATACATCACAGTGCAGTTTGTAAAACTAAGTGAAATAGGAAAGATTAGCGTGATATAGGAATTATAAGTTAGCCTAATGTGCGAAACAAAAAGAAAAATCCAAAAATAGAATTGATACGAGTAGAAAAAGTCTTAAACCAGGAAAAAAGTATTCATAAGTGAGATGTATTGAAAAAAAGAAAAGTCACAAAGTCTCAAAAGAAAGAATAACTCATTCATTAGTGCAAAAAAACTCATAAGGCTAGCCATAGTTACTATGTCATGCTATGATTTCCTATATATGGAGAGACAAGGAAGGTGAGAGAATGAGAAATAAAGCGGTGAGCGGGTAAGGGTCACTAAAGGGGGAAGAATAGGGATCAATAAGATGTGCCAAACTATTTTTGTGTTTGTAACTTTTTGATGGTTACTGTTTTTGAATTCCATAATTGTCCTAAGCCTCAGAACGTTACAAGCCGAAAAGCCCTATATGACCTAAATATCCTTAACATGAATAGACATAATACTGAACATTCACCTAGATGACTATTTGTATTCTGCTCGAATAATTAAAGTACTTGTATGATTTGTTGATGGATTCCTATAAGTAAAAACCTTAACACTTATATATTTTGTAAAAAAAACTTAAATGTTTGTGATCAAAAGTGGTAAGTGAACTACTCATCATGTTGAAATTGTTAGTAAATGTGAAATGCCTAAGTCATTTGCTCCTAAACCAATAATTGTACCTTACTTGCTCAAGGGTCATCATTTTTCATTTTCTAATCTTTGATTATGTTGCTCGAGGACAATAAATGACTTAACTGTGGAGAGTTTGATTTGTCGTAACTCGGTGCAGCATATTAAACTAGTTTTCACATTTAATGAGCTTGAATACAAGCATTTTTGTTATGTTTTTAATTCAATTTCTTTATTTTTGTTTACATAGTCTTTTACTAACCCTAAGGAATGAATGAGGCCTAAGGGAGAGCTAACGTACTTTGTGAGCGTGTAGGAGACCATTAGAGGGCATTTCGGGTCAATATTGGATGCTATGTTGCAACATAGAGAGCAGAATATAGAAAGTGAGAAACTACCTTCAATGTCGCGACACAGGCAAATGGTGTCACGGTATACCCCTGAAGATGGCTATAAAGGAACATGTTGGTTGCTATGTCGCGACACAGGTCCTGGTGTGTCGCGACATTGACTCTGTGACGTGAATAAAACATGAAGCAAAGGCATTTTGGTATGCACAATCAAAATTTAAGCTCGAAAATGTCAACTAACCTAAGGTTAAGGACGACGACCACCTCACATAAAAAAGATATCTTAGTTTTAACCTAGTTTTCTTCCGTTAAATTTAGTCTTGTTTTCTTTCCTTCTTAGGTTTTCCTAGTTTTAGTTATTTGCTTTCTTCAATAGATCTAATTGTAAAGGAGATCAACTTCTATAGATTCGTGCTTGTTATCAATATCAGTCAAGCTTTTCTTAAACTCTCTATTTCAATTCATTCCCTATTGTTAACTCTTCCACTTATTCCATGTTGTTTATGAAAGCCATGAGGAACTAATACTTCTATAGGGGATTAGCAAGTGGAAGCATGATCTCTTAATTGCTTTGTAGGGTTACTCAACGGATCAATTGTTTTGGAAAGGAAGAACGTGAAACAAACCCTAGGCTTGACAACCTCAGGATGTCATCAATGTAGGAATTAACCTAAAATTGGTATTGCCCATCCGTGATCACCTTGACCCCAAACCAATCTGGACTGTAAGGTCGGAAGATAAGTAGTTCTTGCTAACTCGTTATCTTAGTGGAAGATCGGAAGATCCTACTAGGGTAGCTACTAGTTGATTGATGAGGAACTTAAGATGAAAGTTGATTGAGATTGCTGAAGCAAGCTAATCACCCATCTTCAAATTTGATTCACTTTATTTCTTTCAATCTCTTGCAATTTTACTCTTTTTATGTTATTTTATTTCTTTAGTTTAATAAACCCTAAAACTATTTATTAATTTGCTTTCATACTATAACCAACTTAAAGTATTAATTAGGTTTTTAATTGTTTAGGTTAAATTGATTTAGTACTCTCGCCTCCCTTGGGTACGATTCTCAGGGTACTCAACTACTTCATTGTAAAATCTATATTACAACTCTACCCGTATACTCTGGGATACAGCCTCGTAATTCTTCATTCTATTGCAGTATTCACACTCCAGACGTTAGTACGTCCAAAGGCGGTCAATACCCATATTTCAAAAATGTCAAAAGTGGTTTCAATTCCAAGTTTGGTGGCTTAATAATCAATGGAATCATCTTATCAGGTGAAGAAAACTTCATGTTCAATGGTTCCTTACAACATTTCTACCAGTCTATTCGATAAATTTGTTCTAGATTATTTCTTATCACCTCTTCTTCCATCTCTTCTTCCAAGTCAGATATGTCTGAGTTATCATCTACTAACTCTCTTTCACTAAATCCAACTTGGTCATTACCTAAATTATCCACCTCTATTTCCAAGCCAAATACCTTAGCCACTTTCATCGACATATTTATTGGTTCAGGGTCTCGGATCTTCCTCCAATTATGATCATTGCTACTTACTTTTTCTAGCAACACAATTATTCATGAGTTGATTTAGTCCAAACACTTCGTCCTACGATGATGTCAAATTGGTGTCAACTATCATAATCTAAACCCCCATTAAAATGTTGCAATTGAACCTCAATATCAACACACCCTCCAAGCACTTTCCGAAGAATCATTTTGAATCTATCCCTAGCTTGTCCCAATGTCTCTTTTGGGCTTTGTTTAAACATCAACAATTCTTCTTATGTACTCAGAGGAGTAGGCATAGGTATAAGTCTCCCTAAAACCAACTATACAAACTCTTCCAATGATGTTATAGTGCCCGGTGGTAATGCTTCCAGCCATTCCCTAACTAGACCTCCAAATGCGAAAGAGATTAATAGTAATTTAATGACTTCATCATAAACTCCCACATAACCTACGGTACTACAGATCTAATTAGATCTCCTTAGGAATACCACTAGATCCAAACTAACCTCGTTACTGTACTAAAGATTCATTGACACCCAAGTCAGCAATGCAAGATTAATCTCAAAGTGGGTTCCTTGAATAATGGGCTTTGCTATACGTGTTGAATCTAGCTTGTGTTGAATATTGTCCGTCCCAAGAGAGTTTTCATTGGTTACCCCAAATAAACAATTCTCCAATTCCAAGAATAAAAAAATCAAAATAAAAATCACTTGTTAAAAAAAGATAAATAAATATAACTAAAATTAAATTTTGTATCTATAATTCTAAATATTCCTATTTATCCTATTAAAATGCAGAAAAATTAAATTCAATTCTAATGCCAAAACCTCCCCGGCAACGCTGCCAACAACTTGACCGCCGCCAGATGTGTGAACATTTGGACTGGAAATACTACAGCGAATAAATATCTAATTAAACATCAGTGTCCACAAGTATATGGGTCAAATTATAATATAGTTAAGAATGTTGCAACGAAACACTCTGGGATGCATTCCAAGGATCGTACCCAAAGGAGGATTAATTAAACTTAAATTAACTCTCTACACTAATAGGGTTAAATAGTACCAATTTAAAATTATACTACGAAAACCAAATTAAATTGAATTAATTAAGTAACATGGAATTATCTAAAACTAAAAATCATCCATTTGACGATCGAAATTTAGTCCAATAAAATAGGCAGGATATCAACTCACTTCATTGTTACTAATTAACTTCAAAACTCAGATTTTATCGAGTTAGCTATTAATTAACCAGTTATTACCTCTCGGCCTCTAACTAATTAAATAATCAACCAATACATGCTTACCTCTTGGCTTCACTTTCCTGACTGGGATAAATTATGATTTACTCTATAAACTTATCTTTCGATCTCCTTTATCCTAAGTTACTTCCTAGGGTTTAACTGCACATAATTTAAACCAACAAACTCGGATTTCAACCCTAATTCATCCATTAATTAGTCACACATTTGTTCGTTAATCTTCGTAAGGAAATTAGCTACACATGGATCTAACTAAGCCTGTTTCGGTATTGATTTTTGCTTGGAAGAGAATTTTGCTTTAACAGTCGCGAAGATCACTTCAATTGCAATTGGAATCCACAAAGAAATAGCGAAAAACTATTAAATTAAAACCTTGGATAAAAATTGAATCCAAGTTAATCAAGAACAAAAAGTATTTAAAGGACTAAATTGAAAGAAATTAAAAACTCTAGTAAAACCCTAAAAATAACAAATTGCTTCACTTGGTTATTTCTAGAGTTGATGATTTGACCTAATTCGGGTTACTAAATAGCCCAAATTTTGGATATTTTAGCTAAAGTTTATGATCTGACCTAATTAGGAAATTTACATTGTGTGGACAAAAATACACATGTTTAACTCTCCTAATCATTATCCGATGTTGCAACACTTCCTTCCAATTCTGGATATTTTAGCTTCGAAGTTTGTTATTGCGACACCACTCCTCAATGTCGTAGCACTGCAGTCATCCTTCATCTTCTAAGCTAAAAAATAGTGTCTTACGCACTAGATAGAGCCGTTAGATCATCCCTAGGACCGTAGTGGCCTATTAGATCATAACATAACTCAAAATTGGATAAATTTTTTTTTGCAGAACTTAAACATAAAGTAATAAAAGCTAAAAAAAATAAAATCATATAAAAACACTAGAAAACAAGTTCGTTAAGTGGAGGAAAGACCTTAATTTTCCACAACGAATTGTGCTAGATCAACGACACCTCATAAGAGGTTTACCAATTCTTCGAAATTAAAGGTCTATGGAAAATATGGCACCATATTGTGAAACACCATAGCTGGGCTATGACAACATATGAAGTCCGCCAGGACAATAAACATAACACCATATTATGTAAGACCATAGCTGGGCTATGGCAACATATGAAGTCCACCAAGATGGTGTACCAGGAAGCCAACAGGGCACAAAAAGGGAAAACAATGTATGACTTGTGTAGCGAGTAACATAACAGGATGATCGCGGAGCATTTGAGAACGCGGGTAAATAGGATAGTAAAAGAAACCACCAAACTACGAAGATAAGAAAAACTACTGAAAGTGTTAGAGAATGCGGGTAAGTCTATTAATAAGGGACCCACTAAATTCAAATTATAAGAGGATTTGACATAAATGGTCTTAAAATGAAAATGGTAATGGAAGCGATACCTTCTTCGAAGTATTTAAGTATCCTCCAATATGAGTACGGCAGTACCTAGTAAGTAAACCAACTTTGGGTGTGATAAAGTAAGAAGAGTAAAAATATTCTAATCTTAAGGGTTTGCGAGTAAGAGGCAGAGGAATTTGCCCAATGATTTAGCTTGGGAGGGAAAGCCTGCCAAAGAAGTTCACCCAAAGGCGTGGATGTCCATAGGGACTACATTGTGTAGAAAAGTCCTCTGGGGCTAACAGAGAAAGAAGTCCGCGAAGGACAAATTAAGGAAGTGATAGTACATGGGGGAGACAATCTAATTTTGAGAGCATCTTGGTGGAATGGACTAAAATAGGGAAGTCCTAAGGTACTATCTTACAAGCATGATTTTACTAAGGAAGAGGGGTGTGTACAAACCAACCAAATCTTATATTTGAATCTGCAAAGGAGGATGTTATAATGAGTCTTCCATGAGGGAGGGTTTATGCCCTGGTTTAATTCAAAAAAGTTATTAATTGAGGTGATATGGTACTCGTACGAACAGTTTAGTGCGGAACGGACGGATCAGGGTAGGGATTCGCCTACATGGCGAAGATGATTTTAGGTTCGCCAATAGTAAAGGTAGTCACCGAACCATATATATGCCCATATGGTTATCTTAAGGAGGTAAAATTAGGCAAGGTAAAATGGAAATCTGTAATGATAGATGAAAAGTAAACGTGGCCACGAGCCGTTTGTCTTTGTGATGAATGACTTTATCCCAAAGAGATTTAATAGTAGTTGGTTTTTCATGAAGGAAGATGTAATAGTTACCATGAGATAAAATAGGATCATATTGACAGAATGATTTTATCCCAAAGAGATTAAGGATACACGCTTAAGACAAGGCCATTGGACTGTTGGAAAATTGGGTTTAGAAAACACAACGAAAATATGTTTAAGGGAAAACCACAGTTTTAAACTTTTTTCCTAAATAAGAATTTGATTGTGTTATCTAAAGTAATAAATACATAGTCAAAATTGTACCTTTTGGTTTGTCTAGGAT
>CM025146.1:12132916-12145056 GCA_013467495.1 Gossypium gossypioides
GGTATGGGGTGTTAAATTTAGTATTTTAACATTCCTTAAAATTTTTTTTGGCAAAAATTCAAATTAAAACACACCTTTCTTAAGCAAGCTAATGGATGACAATAGAGGATTGAAAGCAAAATTTGTTTTCCTTCTTTCTTTGTTGGACGATGCAAGAGAGAAAAAGATGAACCTAAAGTTTTCTTTTTAGCTTTTCTCTCTCCCATTATCTAGTCATATATATATATACTTAGATTAGTGCCATGTTTTAATTTAATTAATTTTGATTAGTTAATTAAATTAAGGTCATTATATAATATATATTATATTAATACTGATGAATTGGTTTAATCATATCATTCCACTAACTTTATTCTAATTTGGTTTCATTATTTTATAGCCCTTGGTTTAATTGCCATTAAAGGCACTTACTAATTAGAAATCAATTTCCTTTTATCTTAGACACAATTCTATTTAGTCTATGTACTATTTTATTACCGATTCAATTCAATAACAATTAATAATTCGACTTTCCCAGTACATATTTGCCACTTAATTATTCTATTTTAATGACTTACTAGCTCCACTCATTAAATCCGGTCTAAAATCAAATTTTACGATACCATAGGAAATCAAGTCGTTACATTCACATTTCTAATCCATTAATCCTTTCACCCGTTCAATAGTGTTTCCCTTTCTTATGAAGTATCCAATTTGCTACATTATTTCTCAATCTGTTGACCCATCCTTCTAAACCATGGTCTAATTAAGAGTAAATTAAGCAATCGTCATCTTGCTCCCATTTCATCGAAACTATCGTCATTTCATTGGTAAATTTCTACTGATTAAGATTTCCCCCCAAGGGCTCAACTAAATGTTTTTTATTGAGTTCAACTTTCAAATTTTTTCAAATGTTGCCCAGTAACCTATAACGAAATAAGAGCAAAAGCAAAAAGTCTTTCAAAACTTGTTAATCATCATTTTAACTTCATAATAAATGCAATGCAACCAACATTTCCAAAAGTCAACAACCAAAGTGGTATAAAAAAAAGAAAGGGAACAAACATGAAGTTACAAGCCTGGGAATGATGAAAGAATGAACTTCTCAACAAAAGGGTATGAAAAATGTATTAAGGTTTAATATCAACTTCCCAAGTGATGATTATTCAAATAATTTCCTTAAAAAATTTAAAATTATTTTTCAAAAATCCGCCTTATTGATATCGTCCAATTTCTATGTTGTATCCTTGTAATATCCCAAATTTTTTTACTAGACGTGTGACATTGTTTTGGTAGACGATATAGTGAATTTTCAAGAAAATTTAGAAAAATTATCAGATAAATGAATTCTTATAAAAAAAATTGATTTTAGACATGAGGGTTTATGAAAATAAATTTAGAAGCAAAAATGTGATTAAAGGACCAAATCACAAATTTTGAAATGTTTTAGGAGTAAATTACAATTTATCCAAAAATGAGAAATACGAGTTATTATTGATAAATTGACATAACAATAAGTTGGAATATGTATTGGTAAGATGAAAATCTCTTTTGGGACCATATTGGAAATATTTGATAGTATAAGGACTAATTTGAAAATTTACCAATTTTGTCAAGAAAAGGATAAAAGTGTAATATTTAGCCTGCCAATGATGTTTATCAAGTATTAAATGAGAATTAAATAATTTGGGTTGATTAATAACTAATTGTTATGAATATATTATGCTTAGAGGCATAAAAGGGACAAAAAGTTCATTTGATTCTGTAAGGGTATTTTAGTCATTTTTCAAGAATTTTATGATAAAAATACTATTTGAATGATAATTTTGATATATTGAATTTATTTGGACGATTGGTTCATGTCTTAGACATGTGGGTCGTAAAATGTAAGATTTTTGTGCCTTGAATGTAGGGTTTGAGCTTGGGCTTACTTAATAGATATTTTAAAATGGAAGAAAAAAAGGGGGAGAAACCCCATTCTTCTTCCTTTGGATGGAAGCATCAATGGGAAAGGGAGGAAGATCCTGCCAAGTCTTTATTTCTTTTCTTTTTCTCATCTCCAAGCCTTGCAACTTCAACTCCATGTCTTTCTTGCTTGAATCACTTTAGAATCAACCTCAATGCTAGTTTTCCTACATCATCTCCACCATTTTTTCAGTTAGGTTTCTATGATTTTAGTGAGAGTAATCATGACTAGTGAGAGTGTAACACCCCATTTTTGACTAAATTGACATTGTTGGAGCAACTACGTTCTCAATTGCAATTCAATTTGAGAATTCATACATATTATTAAGCTCAATACATAATTATAACATGTTATAATATCATATCAGGGATTTAAATGAGCTTACCAAAGCTCTTTTGATAACCCGAGGCCATTTGAGGACTAAAATGTAAAACTTTCAAAGTTTACCAATTTGACGTCGCGACCATAAAGGGATCATGTCGCAGCATCAAGGGAAGAAGCTCAGCATTGCGACTTCAATAATGCAGTGTCATGACTCCAAAAATAGGAGGTTGATGTCGCGATGTGGAAAGCTAATGTCACGACATCAATAAGATAGTGTCATGACATGAAAGGCAGACTCCTTCAATATTTGAACCATTTGATTCAACTTGCCAATTTGCAAAACTCATTTGGTCTTTAAACCTCATAATGTAATTCAACTCACATATATACTCAATTACATAGCTTAAATAATTCAACCTTATACTATTTACATGAATGTTTAACAATTCATATGCTTGAGCTATAATTGTCATTTACTAATTTCAAGTCCCAAAATGACCATTTACATTATAAACTGACTCAAACCTTAAGTACATGTTGTATATCAAAATGTAAAGGAACTATACAAACATTGCTGATTCGAGAATTGCGATTTGGATGTTGGACCACTCCTCGAGTCTTCGAGATCTTGCGTTACCTGTGCATAGAATAAACAAACCATACATTGAGCAATGAAGTTCAGTGGATTCAAGATAATAATACATTTCAAGTAGCATGTCAAAAGGTGTAACTTAAACATAATCTAACTTTCAATATCATCAACCAATATATATGCCTCATGTATCAATTTTTATGCCAATTTTTGTATCATGCCATATTCATATATATATATATAAATATGATCATATAAATTCCAACACCATATCATATACTCATATATAAAACAATCTCATTTTGTTTTCTCGTTTCATTTCTGAATCCTTTGATCCATTTTGTTAGCATATCAGCCCTTAGGGCTCGTAATAAACTAATTCGCATGATCTTTTACATGCTATCTTTAGTCAAATTTCACATATATGCACATATATGCACATATAGTATCATTTCATATCATCATTTTTATTCAAATGCCATTTATCAAGTTCATGTTTAAAATCCCTATTAACTGAACATGGACTCAGGATCGATACACGAATCTATTACTCTGTCATCTTGCCCGACAATAGCTAGTATGTAACAATCATGTATACATACATATATATACACATTGAACTCAAATTGTAAAAGTACAAACCGAAGCTTTCGCCACTCATTTGTGACTCTCGTCATTCTGTTCTCTCGCGATAGCTTGATGTCGTCTTTAGCTATGTTCGGTAATTCAAGAATAAGAACAATATCAAATTACATCCAAATCACATTAAAATAGATAACCAAATATTTTTCATTTTATTCAATTTAGTCCCTATATTCGGGAACTCATATTTTTAAATATCTAACATCGGATCAAAATTCGATTTCATATTGTTTCACTAGAGACCTTATACTTCCTATCTATAATATAAATTCATGTCAATTTTTGATTTATTCAATTTAGTCCATAATGTTAAAAAGTTATCTAACAAGTTTAACTTAACTTCTAACTTAGTCCTTAACATAAATTAAGTTCACTATCTAAAACCCTTTCCAATTTCAAGCTTAATTTCATCTATTGTGCTTCAATGGCAACTTGCTAAACATCAAATAATTGAAGAAATTAACTTATAGGTACCTAAATCTAGCTCCCATGATTCAAAATCCATAGAATTTAAAGAAAAATTATTGGAAAAGAGAAAAACCTTTCTTTATTCAACCATGGACAATAATGCTTGTGGAAAAGATGATTGTTTTATATTTTTCCACTAAAAATTGTTTATATATACTTAATTAAAGTTTCATTAAATTTAATCAACTTAATTTATTATTTATTAATTTTATTTACTTAACTTGTAACACCTTCACCCGACCCGTTTTTTGAATTCGGGTGCAGGAGTCACAACTAGACCGGATTATCATACACACTCAGATTTCTCTACTTTAAAACATACTACATTAAATGTTTATAAAACCTACAACAGAGTTAAAAACTTTCTAACAAAGTTTATAGTCCGAACTATGGACTCTAATGAATATAAATAAATACATCATAGTTGCCCCCTTGGAGGAGTCTCTAAAGGTAGCCCCTTCCTATGTTCATGTCATTATCCTTTGAATACCCCTTGACTCCCTGTGATCTAGCTTGGTTCCTTTCGAGTCTTTTATTTATCTCATGCATTCATAAAACAACCCTTGTAAGTTTAGACAAATTTAATAAATTTCTTTCGTTCATAAAACATCCCCCAACTTGTCAGGGTTTCATATACATAATAATAAATACAAAAAACTCCCTGATTGCATGGGAATGCTTCCTTGAAGTTATCATAGTGAATCCTATGGACCATTCTGATAGCCCTTTTGAATGCCTCGCCGCTCCTACGGACCTCATCTTTTCTTTACCTATTTTCTTCTTTCTATTTATCCCCATCATGGGCTTCTTCTTCTCGCCATTTTTGCATATTAAGGAGGCCTCCCAATGTATTCTCTTAAATGCCCTTGGCGATTATTCACAGTTTACCTAGTCTGTGGCGAACTCTTTCCTTATCTTAGTCCTGTTTATCTTACGCACGTTTCTTTTTGTTAGCATGACTATTAGGTCCCACGCTACTCTTGCAGATCAAATCATGCTTGGTCTAAATAGCAGTCGGATTACCTCCTCGTACTCCACGTTGTTTGCATTACCCATAAGCATAGCACATCCTCCTACTACGGACCACTGAGGTCTGAAATACTCAGCCACTGTCATTGAGTGACCATTTATGTTCACGAGTTCTCTTTCTTACCCTTTGGTTCCTATAGAACTAACCATTTGGCTAATACCCTTACACTAGTTCTTCCCTTTTAGAAAGGAATAATCTTGGAATTTGTCACTTTATGTTCCCCCTTTTTGGTGACGTCCTTTATCATTTGAGTTTTGGCTAACCCCTCCAATCCTTATGCACTAATTGACACATATATGCTACACCCCTAGACTATAAGGTTTCTCTGGGCGTCCCTTAACAACTCTTATTGGCAGATCATTGCCTATGATCCCTGTTTATGCCACTTTTCACCTGTCCTTACGTTATGCGCTGCTGGTGCGTCAATTTCCATGACCATTCTTGTTGGATTTCTTCCATATGCCCTACCGGCTTGCAAAAATACTATTCTAGTACTTTTTTTCCATTCTTATTACAATTCTTACTCATTGGCAGATTCCATTGGTCTGTTAGCTAACCATTGAGTCCCATACTTTCATTTTCCTTCCAACCCATTTTTCTTGTTTCCACAATTTCCCACGATTGTCATCCTAGATGACTACTTGTGTTTATTGTCCCGATGGTCTGACTTGTATTTATAGTTCTGGCGGTTTCTCATGCATTGCCATAGCCGAGCTATGGTCTTGCCTTACATGTTCCCACCATTAGCGTCTTGACGGACTTTTTGACCTATCTTAGTTGAGCCAAATTCTTGCACCTTATGGATCCATAATTCATGTCTTGACAGACCACCCCATGTTTAACATCCCGTCAGACTATTCTGTGTTTAACGTCCCATCAGACTACATACAATGCCCTAGCGTCTTTCAGTTATGGTCTTACTCATTTTTTAGTCAAATCATCCTTTAATGCCATAGCATCTTTCAACTATGGTCTTACATATTATTACCCCGTGTTTACTGTCTTGGAAAACTTTCAAAGGATGCCATAACGTCTTTCAACTATGGTCTTAGTCCTATTTACAACGATGCCATAGCGTCTTTCAGCCATGGTCTTACTCATTTTTAGGCGTATAGCCTTTGATCAGTCCCATGCCCTACACATGATCTTTCCTATTGACTCTTCCCATATCCTTCCATCCATTCATCCATTTTGCATTCCTATACCTTGATGCTCAAACACCACAGTGTCCCCTCCGCAAGGCCCGAAGCTTCTTTCATCATGGTTTGCACTCAGTAATACCATTTGGCAATATCTATCAAAATAACCTCTTTCCAATTTATTTCCTAACTTTGCCTAAACCCGACAATGTTTCCCTTACATACATTATGTGCATTCAATGGATGCAACACCATTGAATCATAGCTAATTCATGCATATTGAACTATAATGGCAGATACTTTTAAACCGTGTAATCTTACTGCATACTTAATATTTTTGGGATTGAATGTAGAGACTCACCTGGTACATCTTTTTCTCTTCATCTTAGCTTTTCCAAACTCCATTTCTTCCATTCTACTGATAGCTAAGCATGACAACCAAATCATGGGTTAGACTTAGCAATCTGTGTTTAAAACTTAGTTTTCTAGAAATATGCAGAACCTTTAAAATGGTTCTGAAAACTTTTAACTTGGTTTCATGAGTCTTACATATACTAAAGGAATCAATGCCTTACTAGCTTACTGGATTTTCTATTTTTCCTACTTGAACCTCATGATTTTCGTTCCATGCAGAGCTTCCCTTAACCACCTCTTCTTTGAAACAACGTAGGAAGAAGATGAAGAAGAAAGGAAAATGAAACAAATTAGATAATTAGTCTTCCTAGAAGCCATTTCTCTACTATTTATAACTTTTCTTGCGTGGTCTCCAACTGTATATCAACCATTCATCCAGAATCATTTTGTTTCCCACTAATAGACCGACCAGTTACATCCTAATCGGATCAGGAATGGTCTCCAACCATATTCCATTTTGTTCTTAACTTTTCCAATTTTTTTCAATAGAGACCTCTATTTTACGGTCTTTTTCAATTTAATCCCCAAAGTTCCTAATTTTCGGTTAAAAAGAAATCCGAGTGAGGCATAACTTATAAACATTACTAATCATAAGTAAGTGGATTACCATCAATATCAACTAAATCATATTTAAAATTGTTTAAATAACCATTTTGGTACTTGGATAATTGCTATCTAGGTCCCCAACCATTTTCTCAGTTAAAACTCAATAACAATTAGACTTTTACAAATTAGTCCGTATGCTTTAATTAGCTATTTTCTTGATTAAATTAATTAACCAATCTTCAATATATTTCCATACTAACTATGTGTATCTTCATATTTCATTCTCACGGGACTGGTTTATGGAAATAGGGTTCTTAAATTGCATTTTATGGCACCGATAAAAGTTGGATCATTATAGAGAGAAAGCTCCATTAAGGGAAGAGATTTTTTTACCTATCCTAACATGGTATTTAAGTTTAATGTCTGTGAGAAAGCTTGGGAGGTTTTCATATAAATAGTTTGATATTTTTCTATATGGAAAATGAGGAAATGTTGAGAATGGAGTTTCCCTGATTAATTGAAGATGAATTCAAGTTATGAAAGCATGGTTTTGTATTTTAAAGCATCCAATGGCAAGTACCCTTGGATGCTTGTACTTACCTTATGTTAATATACTTAGAAAATTTTAATAATTTATGGAATAAATATGAAATGATATTGTAAATTATGTGTGAAAATTTTATGAAATTATGTGAAAATTATGAAATTGAGTTTGTATGTGAAAATGTGGAAATTCCATGACTTAATATGTCTGAAATAAATGGTAAGGAAATTGTAGTAATAAGCCTTAGTCATAAAGTGGCTCATTAATTAATAATGTATTATGGTAAATTGGGTGGTCATGACATGGTGAATGAAAATGATTTGATATTTGTGAAAATTTATGAAATATGACATTAATATGGAAAAGGTGTTAATACGTTACTGTGACAATTTTTTGTGAATATCAAATGTTATTGAAAGAGAGTCGACACATTATGATTAATGTGTAGTGAAACGTGGAAGTATTATGAGCTAATGTATGGATTTCATGTGAATTGGATATATCCTTATATGAATGTGAATACGGGAACTGTGTTTTATGAGGTAAAATGATATTTGGAAATGACATAAGTGATTAATATGGGTAATGACCTAGTAAACTTAGTGATTAGTAAGGATACAATTGACATGCCATAGGTATTAGTTAACACATGTGGGGTAGAAGACTATGGTTAGAAGATGACTTCGGGTGTAGCACTTATGCTTGTTATAAATCCATTTCTAGTGTGTTTTGATGAATGTGCTTCCAATGCAATGTTTTCAAGGTAACCGATTGGAATCTTGTGTATCCAAATTCTATCTTACTAAGGTTTACTATGGGCAAAATGAATTAAATTTTTTATCATGAGATTTGTCTTTGGTTATAAATTGTAAAACAGTTACTAAAGTGGTATGTGTTAAAAACTTAACAAGTTAGAAAAGGAATTAAATAAACATTTGAACTAAAAATGAATATGTTATGATACTAAGTTCTGACCATTTGTGGCATAAGTGAAATTTGAGATAAGTCAATAAAGCTAAATGATTATGTGTCCAACATTACATCTAAATTAGGGGTTATAATGCATTAGATTGAGATTAAAACTTACGATCCCATATGTTCTTAATAAAGAAATGGAAAAGGAAACGTGTTAACTTGCTAACCAACTATGGCTAAAAAGACAAACTCTTAATAAGAGTTTTGAATCTAAACTTCATAATGAATAAGGCTAATAAACCATTAAAATGGAAGTTGAGCCTCTAAAATTTTGTAACGAGAAATGAATTCATTTGAAAACTAAAATATGGTATGAATGAATCTTGTGATGAATATGTTTAAAAGGTTCAACACTAATAATGAGATAGAATAAGTAAGTTTATCCTCAAGTACTTACTAAGCTAATTGAGCTCACGGGTTTGTTGTTTGAATGCATAGGTATCAGATTCATCAAGAAGCTATAGGTTCAGCTTGGGAGGTTCACATCATCATTCAATTGAGGTTGTAATATATCTATATTAGTTTCCATTTGTACAAGAAATTTGGCATGTACACTAAGACTGAGTTGGCTTTTTAATTTTAAATTTGATAGGTACTTTTGAACCCCTTTTATATTTTAATTTAATATATGATTCGATAGTTAGTTTGAATATGTATATGATATGTGTAACATTCTGGAATAGGGCTTAGGAGTTGGGGTCTAGCGGGCTGGGATACCTAATGGGCCTGGTGAGCTAGGGTCGCTAGTGGGCATGGCGAGCTGTGGTCATAGGTTTGGGTCGAGAGTGAAAGTATGGTCTCGATTGTAAAAAATAGTTAGGAGTAGCCAAAAAAAAATATACCACTTTTCTCTTCACAACACCGTCCATGCGCACGTAACTCTTTCCAACGTCTACTAAGGTATCCTAAGAACATCAAAACATCATGTGCCTAAAAATTAATCTCTTTTCATTAAAAATTTCATATTGTTTTAATCGACAAAACTCTCTCAAACTTCTTCATTGATTACTTCTTTCTCTTGTTGTCAAGTTTCTACGAAAATAAGAACCCAGAACTTAGCTCTTAGGATTAAAGGTAAGACTTTTTTTCTCTATTGGGTTAGATGTTTAGAAGTAATTAAGAAAGTTAGCAACAAAAGAAACTAGGTTCGCCAAAAGACTAGCATGTGCAAACCTAGGTTCGCTTGTGTGTATGTATGAGTTTTAATGTTCTTCGACTATTAGTGACTTGTGTATGTTTGTGAAATTGCGAACCTGAGAGAGCCATCTACAAGCAAAGAAAAGGGAAAAAAAAAGCTTGTTTAAAGCTTTCAGCAAACTAGTGAGTGTTCAAGGATTGTCACTTGTATGTGTAAAACATAGTGTTAATCAAGAGCTTAGGGTTTTATCTTAAGTTCTGAGAGTAAGTTTTCTCTAAAATCTATGTTGTGATTGTGTTAAATATGTGTTTTTATGAACTGTGATATGTGAGCTCTGTATTGCGAGCTAGTTATAAATAGTATTTTGCAAGCTCCTCATGAATTGTGAGCTCTATGTTTAAGTAAATGTATGACACTATAATCTTTTGTAATTGTTGGATATAATGGCATGTCATAGGATCATGAGTACTCACCCTTGTGTTTTATGATTTGGGCGAGAGGCCCTGCGACAGGTTAGGAGAAATAAGGTAATGACGAGCCAAGCTCAATTTAATGGGATATGTTGGTGTGATGGAGACTGCTAGCTTAATGCTACACTTATAAGATATGTTGGACCCTTTCAGTCAAAGTGAGGAGTCATAAGGAGATTCGTTTATCAAACAGAAAAGAACACGTGAATAAGATTGTGTTTTCCAAATTACTGTGATTTACTATTTTAAGCTAACTAACAGTAAGAATCTGCAAAACAAGCTTCGCATAAGTATGGCGAACCCAATTCACAGTTCAGTTAAAGCTTTTGTTTAACTTATGTTTTGTGCGTGCTATGTAGTTTTTCTGTACATTCACTAGGCTTAAGAAAGCTCACACACTATTTTCTAAACACTGCAGACAACTAGACCGTACAGTGTGTAGCAGCAAAGCAAGTGATCTAAGTGAGGCATAAACACTGAATAGGTGGTACAAACGAACTTTGGACTTAAAGGAAATGTGGGCCTCCACTTGGGTATAGAAATATCTTTCTATCTGTTGGCTTTGCCAATTGTTCTAGGACTAACTTTTTTATGTGTTTTTTTAATTTTTTTAAATACTTTTTATGGGCCGATAAAACTATATATATACCTAAATTATATATATTAATATAATCCAAGCCTGGTTTGATGTTTTCCTAATTTACAGGTTTATGCTTAAGTATGTAATTTCTAACAGAGTAAAAGCATGAAATAATCAAAACTGACTAACTTGTATAGAATTCAACAAAGTTGCTGCAAAGCAATAGGGTTGTCAAACTGTACGAAGTGCGAACTGTAACAATCGATGAACTACTACCTATGAACCTTTCATATTTTTTAGAGACCCTACGAAACTTGTTCACAGAACCTAAACCCGTAGGGGTCGTTTGTAAGACTTACACTGCGAAGACTTAGAATGTGCAAGCTATGCAAGGGAAAGGGAAGTTAAGCTTTTGAAAACGATGTAGGATCACATATTACTACTGTTGCGTACCATGAAGTAAGCAATGTAAGTTCACGGGCTTGTGCTTTCTCAAATCTGAGCTTGTTTTGCGCGGTGTGTTGTATGCTTGGTTGGTGTTCGGTCAGAGAGTCATTTAGGTTACTAAAGTAGTGTTCCATAGCTTGGTTTTGACGATCGAATCGGGTATGGGGTATTACTGTTAAAGTTGCCTGACTTGAATCCTCGATAAATAAATATAGTGGTAAGACAATGGGATCAGTGGAGATTCTACAGACTACGTAGCACAAGTATAATCCGTATAGAGCTCCACTTTGTCTATTTGACATTGATTAGAATAAGGGTTTTCAACCTTTAAATAGATGTAGTCAAAACTCGTCTTGTATCATTCAGTTTTCAACATTAGTGAATTTCTCCTCTTCTGCCCGTGGTTTTTTTCGAAAGGGTTTCCATGTAAAATTTGTGTTTTTTTTTTCTTTCCAATCGTTCTATATTGCTATTATCGACAATAGTTTTAATAAACTGGTATCAAAGTTTTACAGGTTGCTTGTCTCGGTCACAGTAATGGCGACAATGAAGTATGATATTTCACTATTGGATCGCAGCACAAGATTCGCATTGTGGTAGGTAAAGATACAGGTAGTTCTTGCGTAGATGGATTTGGAGGATGCCCTGCTACGGTTAGATAAGATGTCTTCAAAATTGACGGAGAAAGAGACGAAGCATAAAGATCGAAAGGCTTTAATGCAATTACATCTGCATCTGTTAAATGAAATTTTACAGGACATGTTGAAGGAGAAGGCCGTTGCTACATTATGGGTAAAGCTGCAGCAGTAATGCATGTCAAAAAACTCTAACTAGCAAGTTACATATGAAGCATCGTCTTTATGCTTATCGTTTGGAGAAAGGTGCA
>CM025146.1:12165262-12175532 GCA_013467495.1 Gossypium gossypioides
GCCTTGTGGTAATTTGAGCCCATCACGTTCTTGAGCTTGAGTTGGGCCTTTGTGACTCGTATCATCTAGCCTTAGAATAAGTCCTAACAGAATCATCATCTCTCCTTTGATTATTACAAACACTTCTATAACCTCAAGATGTAGGAGCAGATATCTGAAACAATATCAATGCAAAGTGAGTCAATCGCAGATAACCCCTAGAAAAATGTTCCATGGAGCCACACTGGATAAAATCACCAATATTCTTCCAACATTCACCACCATGGCGCCTTTTACAAAACTCAAATTTAGCTGCAATCATGGCATGATTCGGACCACTGAAACTAGCACAGATACAAATTATTTTCTGGGTCGTCCTTCCTCTGATCGAAAACCAAGAGTAACAAAACTCCTTAAACACCTAAATTCCTTAGCTCGCTTTGATAATGTCTGTGAACTAGCACCTCTAACTTTCTGTCTCAGAACGCACGACTCATTAGACTTCTTATTAAGGCCCAAATCCCGCTCGACAATCTCAGCCCTCTCATCCTTATCTCATCCTTCAACCCAGGAAGGAAATATCAACTATTTTATTCTTCATTCAAAACCATCTCAGGAGTGTACCTATTTAAACATAGGAACTCCTTCTCATAGTCCACTACAGATAATTTACTCTGAACAAGCACAATGAATTCGTGCTTTCCCTCTTCAAGATACAATTCTTCTACACATTTCTTCTTAAATTTTAACTGGAAGAAAACCTAAGTAATTTTTTTCAATGGGAATAGACCGAGTCACCATAAGCCACCATTGGTAGGCTTCTTTGTTTAGCAACGACACAACACACTACACCCATTTAGCTAGTGTGCACTCAAGCTATTCCAAAATTCATCTTATTGTTTCCATCCAATACTCAGTTGTAGATGGACTGACATATTTTAGTCTCTTAATTTCAGTAGCTCCAAACCTTCGGGGCTTCTCGATCGGAGCTATTTAAACTACAATAGCAAGGGAAGCTTGGGGTGTTCTTCTTATCACACCCAAATATACTAAGGTTCGGTGTAATAAAGTTTTTGGGTATTTAAATGGAAAAACTTTCTATTAAGGGGGCTCTAGTGCGAATTTGAGAATTTGATGATTTGACTAGTAAATAGTCAAATTTACAAATCTAGTTCAGTTACTGTAGAACCTAATAGTTATTAATGGGAGATAGTATGATTATATAAATAGTAATCTTTAGACTGATTAAATGGGTTTCAATGATCGTGCGTGAATGATTAAATATATAGAAGTAATGTTATTCTTCTTGGTGAACTTACTCATAACCATTTTCATTTTCTTCCTTCCTTCTTCTTCACTGGTCTAGTTGTAAGAGAGGAAGATTAAAGAGCGGTCTACATGGAGGGAAAAAGCTAAAGTTTATGCATAAGTAACTGAGAATTTATCAGGCTAATAAGCTTCCTAACCTTTATATATTCATGAATTTAAGAAAAAGAAGGAAGTTAAGGATTTCAATTTAACCTATTGATTTTGTACTATGATGTGTAAGGTTGCATTAACCATTTAAATGTCTTTGCTTGCCATTGGATTATAGTTTTCTTAGCAATAAATTCTTTCATTTTGATTTATGATATGGTTTTTATGTTTAGTTATCCAAGTAGGAGGTGGTTCAAGTGTTAATGGAAAAGCTAAGTTAACATAGTAGTATTAACCTTCTAGGTGAGTTCCAGAACTCAGGTTTTAAATGAATGTTTACTTTTTTGGTATCGTGTACTGGGTATGTTAACTTCTATTATGCAAATGATGAATTATTCTATGTCTAAACGATGATATATCATGGTGCATGCTGTGTGTAGATATGAAAATGCATAACTAGTTGTAAGTTTAGCCATATTGAATAGATGAAATTCTTGGTGTAATATATGTCGTGTATTAAACAGTAGTATTGGCTGAGTGCTTGTGTATGAATTGCATGTATAAATGTTTATGTGGAGTAATAGAGGTCTATAGAAGTGTGATTTAGGCGAGAGGAGTAATGAAGAATATGATATGTTACACATTTTTCCTCCGGTAGGACATGTGAGTGCAAATTGAAATTAGTGAATGACCCCGACCATGCCGGGCAACACGTATCACATCCCAAAAATCGAGTTAGTAGAATTGGGCTAGTGAACCAAAAGTGGTCTCGTCCTATTTGTTTAAATTAAATGTTGTAGAAAATGTTACAAGTATTTAATCTATTGCAATGACTAAGTATTAGTTATGTGTGCCGGAGGTTCTATGTTCAAATCCCTTCCCTTGAATTTTTGCTACTTTTGTTCCAACCTCTATCCTTGAACATCTAGTTTTATATTATTTTTGCTTAACTGTTGACAAGAATGAGCTTGCTAGTTCAGTGGTAAGGCTTTATTTTACCTAGAGGTCCCGTGTTTGAATCTCATGTGTGCAAAGCAGAAAATTATTTTTGGCTCTCCGTAAGTGTGCCGCCCATGTGGTTAGTAGTTGCGTCAAAATTGAATTATGGAAAAGATCTGTTAGGATAATAAATATTGGGATTTACTAAGATATCGTTAGTTAGTTTAAAAAGTCTTTTTCCTTTAAATTACCCAAAGAATATCTCCTAATTCTTCTCCTTACAACTGTCACTCTCCCTCTCTCTCATTTTGTTATTCCTTTCTTCCCACTTTTTTAGTTTTTCAGTTTTCTCCTTTCTCCTCTTGCTACCAAGATTATGTCATCAACCGTTTCTTTTGTGGTTACTGCCAGTATTCTTCATTTTCTTTTGCTGTGTTTTTTTTTTACTTCATGGTTGTTCTATCTTTGGTCGTCCTTAGTTTTTGAGCTTGTGGTTGGTGGGTGCATTTTGGAATACTAGAGTTTGTCGTAAGTTTTGCGTAAGTATGGCGTTCTTTTATTTCAGGAAGGATGTTTATGGGTGATCTTATGTGAGAAATTTTTGGTTGATGATGATTGTGTTTTGATGCCCTATTTTGTGTGGGAATCTGTTAGGTGAATATCATGAAGCACCCAACTCTTTTCTGGTGAGCGGAGTGTCTTAGGAATCAATTTCTCTTTAGGTAAATGTTGAATACCTTAACATTTGTGGCTGAATTATTGATTCAAGATTGGTAATCCTTGTTATTTAAGTTATTTTGAATGTCGTTTTAGGGTCTGAAAGTGTGTCGTAATGTCGTGGTTTTCAAAAATGACCAGGTGTATAATGATAATCTAGAAAAGCAGCGAATGACATGAAGCCAAAAAAGTCACTATCGATGTCACACGACCGTGTGGGCACACGAGTTTGGTCAAGTGGGTCGTGTGGGCCCATTTTCAGTAAAAACCAGTTATAGTCATGTTTTGATGTACGGTCTATAATGTGATAAGTATCCCTTCTATATGAGGAATATGTGATATGCATGAAAAATATATATGACATCTGATATTCTCCTTTTATATGTGTAACCTTTGAAAAGCATATTAGCATGTTCTAATATGTAAAGCATATATGATCTGTATGTATCTGATTATCTAGTTAGTGATTGTATGTGTATTAGGGTGGGATAATGATGTGATGGAGGAAGTGTTGGAGTTTAATGATCTGCCTTTTCTAGTGGTTTGAACCACATCTCTGTTTTGGTGGCTTGACCATACATATCTGATTCTATCGGATTACCGCGCTATTTCTAACAGTTGGACTGCACTATTTTTAAAAGTGACATATGCTCACTTATAGGTGTGTAGGGATGGATGGGTATTTATTACCCTAATTGGTGTGTAGGGATGGATAGAGATGGTGTGTAGCGGATGGGGTAGGATGTGTATCTGTTCTGAAATAAAGTGTTGCATCACATGATATGCTATGCCATTTGTATCTAATATGATTATGATGTTGCATTGCATAGTAAGCCATGTGTATTATGTTTAGTATCTGACTTTTCTGTGAATTGTGCTATCTATTTTGTTTTAAGGGCTAAGTTATATACTGCGCTTGTTAACTCACCCTTTCATTTTCTGACTTCTCAAGTAATTAGCAAACTTAGGATTGGGCGGCTCACGAAAGCTCGGATTGATTTTCTAGTTAAAAATAAGACGGTTTATGTTTTATTAAACTAAGTTGGATGTTCGGACTTTTTGGACTGTAAAATATTTTGGGACTTTGTTTTTTGTTTTTGATTTTCTTTCATTGAATTTAGTAATTATCATTTTAAATTGAAAAATTATATGTTTTTATACACTAAGTCACAGATTTCAAATTTTAATAACTTAGAAATTCAACTGCAAAATAAAGTAATCACTTCAGTATTTTTCTATAATGAAATAACTATTTTTAACAAGTATTTTCCTAAAAAGAAATGGAAAGCAATTTACAACAATTATCATTGTCAAACATATGTTTTAAAATTCAAAATCTACGTCTACAACAAGTTTATGTAATTCCTCAAGATTCAGCCATAATGTCAGATCTGCTGTAATTCGATGTAGCAGATTAAACTAGTTGTCGCATTTGAGGAGCTTGAATACAAGCATTTTATTATGTTGTACTTGAGTTTTTATAATTTCATTTACATTCAATAAAAAGTGTAATTTGAGTCTTTTATTCACCTTAAGGGCCAAATGAGGCCTAACGGTGAGCTAATATACTATGTGAGTGTACAGAAGACCATTAGACAGTGTGCGAACTCAATACTGGTCGCCGAGTTGCAATACGGGGAGTTTGATGTCCCAACATAAGGAGTAGAGAGCAAGAATTCTAAGACTACCTTTAGTGTCACAACACAACCAATAGATGTCGCGACACACCCCTGAAGCTACCTTGAGTATAAGCATACTGCCTTCGATATCGCGACACAGGCACTAAAGTGTCACGACATCAGCCCTGTACAAGAAATACTTATGAGCAAAATGCATTTTGGTCTGCATAATCAAGTGTTAAACACGAGAGCATCAGCTGACCTAGAGTTGAGAACAACGCCAACCCTAACTCTAAAAATAGGTTCATTTAACAATTGTTATGGACAACTTTTCATACCTTACAATTTTCTTTGTAATTATAGGTTTTATTTTTTTCCTGTTTTTGAGGCTTTAGGTTATTTTCAGTTTTGCATTTTTCGGGAGATTTGATATGGAACTTGATAAACTCTTGTGGATTTCGTGCTTCAATTAAATACAATTCATGATTCTCTAAAACCTTCATCTCTTGATTTGTTATTAATGTTCATTTTTTACATCAAGTTTATTATGTTTTTGAGATCCATGAGGAACTAATCCTTTTATGGGGGATTAGCAAGTGTAAGTATGATTAATTGATTGTTGTGTAGTTTTCTTAGCGGATCAGCTGTTAGGGAAAGCAAGAACTTAAACCCTTGTCTTGATGACCCTAGAAAGTCATCTAGGAGGGAGTTAGCCCAAAAATAGTATGGTCTATCTGTGAATACCTTAACCCCGAGCCGGTCTGGATTGTGAGGTCGAGAGATGAGTAGTTCTTGCTAACTCGTTATTCTAGTGGAAGTTCAAGAGGTCTTGCTAGGGTAATGACTAGTTGATTGAACAGGGAACCTGAAGCATCAATCAGTTATGATTACCGAAGCGAGCTAGTCAATCACGCTCAGATATAATTCAGTTTCCATAGCAAATTTCCCAAAATTTTTCCCTTTATAAAATTTTATTCTTTATTTATAGAAAATAAGAAAATAATTCTTTATGTTTATTCGTACTATAATTTATTTAAACTTCTAATTAGCTCTCTTTGTGCTTAAGTTAGGATTAATTTAGTGCTCGCCTCCATTGGGTACGATCCTCGAAGTATGTACCTACTTCGTTGTAACTATATTACAACCTAACCTGTGTACTTGCGGGCACTGCCTATTTGACATATTGTGTGCAGGACTTTTAACCTGGACTTTGGTACGTCTAGAGGCAGTCAAGTTGTTAGCACCATTGCCGAGGAGGACAAGTCACTAGATTCAATTTTATTTTTTCTTATTGTTGGTAACACCTTTTATTCTCTTTCTATTTAGTGTATGACTCGTAGTAGGGGAACACCTATAGAGCCAGCCATAGATACAAAAAGAAAAATTCATAGGAATTGTCGTCAACAACAACAGCTGCAAAACCAACTGCCCGTTGCAGGTAATTTACTACCACAAGACAATCCATTGTTCGATGAAATTAACAAGAATAACCTAGAAGACCTACCACCACCACCATAGCTACATACAAATATACATATGGAGCAAAACAAAAAAACCCTAAGGGCCTATGCGCTACCAAGTCTTGTGATGGTTCAAGGAAGTATAACAAGGCTGACCATCACGACTAATAATTTTGAGATCAAACCAGCAATGATCCAGAACAATTTACAATTCAAAGGCACAGTGACGGAGGACCCAAATCAACATTTAAAATGGTTTCTTCAACTTTGTGACACTTTTTAATATAATGGGGTCACTATGACACTATTTGTCTTCGGTTGTTCTCCTTCTCCTTAACAAATAATGCTTTCTTTTGGTTAGCTTCACAGGCAACACGATTTATCACGACATGAGATGAAGTCGTAGGAAAATTCTTATAGAAGTTATTCCCTATCAGCAAAATAGTCCAACTAAGAAGGTACATCAGAACTTTTAAAGAATCAGAAGGAGAAAGTTTTCATGAATCTTGGAAGCGTTTTATAAAGCTAATTCAGATATGCCCACACCATGGATTACCTGAGTGGTTATGGTTGCAAATTTTCTATAAAGGGTTGAATGCACACACACGATCTGGACTAGATGGAGCCACAAGAGGAGCCTTGATGAACATGGTATATGATGATGCGTATGAATTAATAGAGAATATGACAATTAATTCCTTCTAGTGGCCAATAGAACGTTACACATACGACCAAAAGCCATCTACAATCAAAGCTATTCAAGAGGATGATAGATACCAATAGATAGTGGACAGGTTAAACCGTATAGAATCCTCCTCTAGTGCGTGATCTACATATGGAGGAGAAAAACCTCTCTTCCATTACATCAATAATCCTACCGAGGATTTGAATTACATCGGGAATAGGGATGGAGAGACCACCCCGAACCTGAGATGGGGTGGAAACCAGGGAGGAAGTAATAATCCTAACCAAGTTAAAAATGCTAATTATCAAACTCCTAACTTACAAAAGCCTCAGGAAAGGGCCAACCCAAATGACCATATTGTATGTGGTCAACGCTTGGACCGGATCAAGGGGGAAATGCAGTCAATGAGGACATATGTGAAACATGTGCAGTCAGAGTGCACCATTTTCACAAAAACATTGACTAAACTACAAGATTAGATGAGTCAATTGATGAACTTGATGGGAGACATTAAGAGACAAATTGGCACTGGGATCCCTAGTAACACTGAACATAATCCTCGGAGAGAGGGGAAGGAGCACATGAAAGAAATTGCACTCTTCTCACGCAAAGTACTGAGTAGCCCAGAGGCCTTGGCACAAGAGGGAACCAAAGATAATGCTGAAGATATTCGAGAGGACCCCTAAGAAGCTGACGAAAGATCTAGACCAGAGGAGACAGCCAAGCCGACAACTAAGTCAAAAGATGAACCAGTTCAAGAACCCATACTTGCAAAGTACCATCCCCTTCACGATTAAAGGTAAAACAAATGCAAAATGAAGATGAATTTGTAAGTTTTCTGAACTTATTCAAAACATTAAATGTTAACCTGCCTCTTATTGATTTAATTGAAAAATTCCCTAAGTACGTTAAATTCTTAAAAGAAATTATGTCTAGGCGTAAGAAAATTAAAATAGGAGAGAAAGTTAACATAAGCACCTTATGTAGTGTGATTATATCTAGACAGGTTCCCCAAAAACTCAAAGACCCGAGAAGTTTTACAATTCCCATAGAGATAGGGGGTATTCATTTTAGTAAAGCTTTTAGAGCTAGCACAAATCTAATGCCTCTATCTATATACGAAAAACTCGAGTTGCGAGACTTGAAAAAAACTCAGATTACACTACAATTGGCTGAAAGATCTTCAGTGCATCCGAAAGGAGTATTGGAAGATGTGTTAGTCAAAGTGTGCAGCTTCATCATTTTAGCAGATTTTGTGATACTCGAATTCGAGGAAGACCGTGAGATACCTATCTTGTTAGGTAGACCATCCTTAGAAATGTCAAAATCTACCATTGATCTAGAAAAAATGAATTAACTATGAGGATCAATGGTGAAATTGAAATTTTTAAATGTGGTCACCAACAAGATGAGGTAGACAGAAAAAGATTAGGAAGACAATTTTATGAAATATCTATAAAAATCCCTAACAACCCTGAGCTAGAAGAAGTTTTTTTGTGATTAATGTAGACTGAAAAAGTAAATTCAAAGAACAAGACTAGCAAAACAAGGTGGAATGACATGATGGATATTGGATGAACATTGATAGAAATAACACAAAGAGAGCATCATCGGGAACACTTGTTGAGTTGACAGATGAATCTGGCAGCAAAACTTGTTAGTTTTAATTAAAGTCTAATTTTATGTATATTATTATATATTTCACTAACTGCTTAGCTTAGAATTTTAATTTTTATTAACATTTTTCTTTATAGGAACTAAAACACTTTGGGAGCAGAAATTCAGCTAAAAGCTGAGTCGGTGTCACAATACAGAACCCCCATGTCGCAACATCGCGTCCAGTATCAAATAATCAAGAAAATCATCTCGATGTTGCGACGCAGCATCTCTGTGTCGCGACACAGAAGACAGTCAACCCAGGTTTCCAAAATTTTAGAGTGTGTTGCGACATCAAACTACAATGTCACAACAATGAAAAACTACTAGGGATGTGGCGACACGAAACCCCTGTGTCGCAACATTGCTGCAATTTTCTACAGGGTTGACCCAACCTAATTGCGTAACCCGGCGACATAAACCATGTTTTAACCCAATTTTTAAATTTAAACACCCTTTTAAAACCTAAAAAAAAAATTTAACCTAGGATTAAACATCTCATAAAAATTAAACTGTCTCAAGTCCTTCAATTTTTCTTAAAACCTCATAAACCCTAAACTTTTTTTCCAGTTTTCATAATTTTTTGTTGCGAATTCCTTTTTATTTTAATTTTATTTGGTGCAGAAGCAAAGGGAAAGCCAACGAGCAAGCTTTTCAAGGAATTTTGAGTAAATTATACGAGGTTAAAAGTTCCAAACTTGAATTTTACTGTTCCATTACTTGTTAAATACATTGGTTAACTCTAATTAGTTTTCTAAAGTTTTAATATCATATATGCCTCCTAGGAAGAGTAGAAAAACTAACGCCTAAGAACCACAAGCGGTTTTGAATCCTTTAAAATTTTGAAACCAAAATGCTGAGAAGGATTTTCTCAAGCTTCAGGGCAAATCCTTTATTCAGGAAAGGAGATTCGAACCATAGATGGTTCTGTGCAACAAAATTTCCTCCTTAGCACGGTATCATAAATGGGAACATTTCTGCTTGATCCCGAAAGAAAATGTTGTTATCCCACTCATTAAAGAATTTTATACTGCTCTTAAGGACGAGGAAACCTGGACGCCACATGGAGCCATGTGGAAAACGATAACAGTAAGATGGAAGGATGTGTCATTCTCCCCGAAAAAGATTTGAAAATATTCTAATGCCTCATATAATGATTCTGACTAGTTAGAAAATATCGATCTAACAAAATTTCAAGATGTTGGTATGGAAAGCATTGCTAAGTATCTAACTAAAAATCGAAGTGAATGGAATCTCCAACCAGATACCAGACTACTGACCAATATTAATCAAGCTATAATGTTTCCAATAGCTAAAATGTGGATGCAGTTTATTTGCACTAGAATTACAGTTGCTCTTTGTTGGAACGCCAAAACCCCAATGGCACAGCAAAAATTAATACATCCGGGGATCCAACCCATGGATCCATGTGCGAGGAATGAATCGGGGTGAAATAAAGATTTCGAAATTACTGAATCTTTAAATTGAGTAGATAGCGATGCTTTGGCAACGAATATTCTGATCTACTATCGAACCAAGCCGCAACCTCTCTTGACTCCGGTCTCTACGTGATCCACCCAGTTGACAATGAACAGAAAAAATCCCAAAAACTATTTTTTTGAGAAAACCTTTGCTTGATGGTTGCTAGACCTTTTTTTTAAGCAAAGAAACAGCAGGATTTTTTTTAAAATTTTAGGGTTTTATTTATTTTATTAAAAACACACACAAACCCCTTCTTATAATTGGTATATATATAATGAATCATAATTCATTAAATATTTATTCGAACATAATAATCA
>CM025146.1:12182630-12199283 GCA_013467495.1 Gossypium gossypioides
CAGAAATGTAAATCAAAGACAAAAACTTACAATAAATATTACGATATATTTCTCCAGAAAGTCGTTACACCGGCACCTCTGATTCCAAGGACTAGCGACGAGGACGTAGCGTGCAAATTGTGCAGAAGAAGTTTATGGGCTCTCTTTTCCTCCCCACCAATACCAAGGCCAATTCATTATTGAACCCATATGGCCACACCTCTTCAGAGTATTGTACCCTTCTCGGATTCGCACCCAACATCAAATCAGTTAGTTGCCCTACAACCGTTAAGCTTGTCTCGCCTAAACAGAAGTGAAATAAATTTCTAACTATTAAAAATTGTTCAAATACCAAGGAGAGGCCCTTTTTCAGACGGTTGTATTAATCAACGACAATTTTAGAATCAAATATCTGCTTCTAAAGGAAGGTGAATTCCTGTAAAATGGACCACTGGGTTGGAAAGCCAAAATATTCTTCTAGTTTTCTCCTCACTCGAAGATATTGTAGCAGTTGAGGTGAAGATTGGAAGATCAGTTTTTGATAATGGGCTCATGGCCCATGCGAGCACAGAAGTGAACCATCCTAGTCGAGGCCCCTTGAGTGATGACCTTCAGCTGGTTTATGTGGTGGAAAATACTAATGAGGGGTGGCTCTTCTCGCAAGCTGCAATCTATAAAATATACCACCAGTGTCTCAAATTCATAGGCAAAGTTAGGCAATTGAATTCCCCTAGTTTCCAAATGCCTTACCATTTCATCTTCAGTTGTTAGGCATTGGTAAATAGGTGACTCTACTGGAGTGTTAACCTCTCAGTTTCGTGGCCCCTCGCCACCCTCAGTAGTTAACCTGCCCCCACGACTTCTCGGATTCCTACCACTACAACTTATCTCTTTACCCCCTTGAAGACCTAATCGTACTCTAGCCATTCTGATAAATGAATGAAACAAAGAAAATGGATATTAAAGAATTACCCTTGAAATTGGTTTGTAATCTAAGAAGGAAGGGAAATTACACTCCAGTGATGAGAATGGAAGAACAAAGGATAAAGTCGAAATAGGTAAAGAGAAATTAGGGTTTCACAAAACATAGGGAAAAGAAAAATTGGGGGAAAACAATTTGAGAAAGTAAAGACTCTTCTCTGCATTAAGATATATAAACCAATCGTCCACGAAAAGTTTCAAGCTATAAAAATTATAATAAATTGTTTGAAGCCTCCAAATCGTAAATAACACCTATCAACGCCTTAGAAGAGTTTTCTTAAAACCCTTTGGTATTCAGAAGACAAAGGTATTCGCCAAATATAGTTCGCAATCTAGGTATTCATCAATTAAAGTTTGCACATTATATATATCCGCCAAAATGAATACTGTAAGGAAACTATTCGTTAAGGCCATATACCTTAACACTTCGCAATACTACATCTTATGTCTCTTTATTAAGACTATCCTTGTGAATGTCTATATATAGAACCTATATATGTTGCGGATGATCATGTGACTATTCTAGGAAAAATTTTGTGCACAATTATATGCAAATTATTCACTTCGTGTTGTGTACAAATCGATCTGCCAGCCAAGAAAAATGATCTTTAAGCAAACCTATACAAGTATGGGTAACACTAAGCATTTCAAGAAATTATGAGAGGTGTATTGACTACCTCCAAACGTGCGAATGTATAGAATATAAATCATGCAAATAGAAATATATCTAATCATTGCGGTATTTACAAGCGAACAGGTCAAATTATAATATAGTTAGTGTTACAACAGAACACATGGAAGTATTTCGAGGATCATACCCAAGGGAAGTTAAATTAAATTTTAAAATATTATTATCTACAGTAGTAGGTCTGAATAGTAATTATTAAAAATCATATTATGATAATCAATATTAAAGATTAAGATAAGAAAACAAAATTAAAAATCGAAACTACAAAAACAAAATTAACAAACAGTTTTCTTGCGTGATAGAAAATGAAAATTTTGAAAATCGATCTAATTTGTGATATTTATAGCAATAAACGCTAGACCAAAATCGTAGCTGTGTTTTTAGATAGGCAAATATTTTTTGTTTTCGACTTTCAACCAAATGATCTTCTTGTTATTCTCGTACCACGAATTGCTTTGAGTGTGGGCTCGAACGATTCGAAGAAAACACAAAAAGTAAAAATAGTTTTCTTTTGTTTTTCTTTTGGGTTGAAAACGAAAATTCTCTTCTATAATAGAAACCAACAAAATTGTTATTCTGAAAAATATATTGAAATCTAAGAGAATAAAAGTCTCTCTATTTTCGGACATAGTAACAATATCTTAAATATTTATGTATAGCCCTTTCGGTGCCATCTATGTAT
Source organism: Gossypium gossypioides (assembly GCA_013467495.1). NCBI lineage: Eukaryota > Viridiplantae > Streptophyta > Magnoliopsida > Malvales > Malvaceae > Gossypium > Gossypium gossypioides. Next base: position 12,184,961 of record CM025146.1, read on the forward strand.
AGGGAGAGAAGGTAGAACCCTTGTTGAATTAGGGAAGTTTATTTCAAAATAGAAAAACACTTCCTACTCAGAGTAGGATTAAGGTTGTTGACACACCCCTATTATTCCTACTAGGGTTGCCGCCCCTTCATATTCCATAAAAGGATTTTGGGCCTCTCTCACATTGGGTCCAATTAGGAATACTTCCTAGACTTTTCGACCTAATGCTTTGTAATCTGATCCAACCCGATTTTGTTTTTCTATTTCCCAAAATAAACTTTCAATATTTATATTAAATAATTTTCTCATCCCAATTTTATCCTCGGTAGAAATATGATGACTTTACCCATGATAAAATTTCGAGAAAATATATTTAATATTTCATGAGTCAACTTGTTCCCTATGTTAGGAAAAAGTGTTAAGTTTAAGTACCAAATGTTATATTAAGCCTAGATTAAATATTTGATGAAAAATTTTATATTACTTTCTTAGGAGTTTATATTTCTTTTAAACTTTATTATGTAAGTGCATATATAAAGGAGGCTTGGTTAGTCATATTAAACACAATTAAATAAGGTTGAAGTCCTTTTTTTTTTTTACTTTGTATGGAACAAGTTTTTTCTATAGATGAGCGTCTATTCTCTGGTTTATTTTTGGAGTTTGTTAGTTTCAAGTCTTACGCAATGAGTTACAAGTCTTCAAGCTTTAAGCTTGATTATCAACATTTCTAGGAGTTCTTCTTTTAGGGGTTTCATAGGAGTCTAAGTTGGTGTTGGAGGATGCTGAAAGACTAATCATATGATGATTGTAATAACATACTTGTTAACCTAGTTTATTAATAAATTTATTGTTATTATTGTTTTTAGTATTTATTTCTATGTTAAATAAACTACATAACGATGAAGTCCTAAGTAAGTGCCTTTAGTTAAGTATTATTGTGGGCTTGGACAATGAGACTAATATGTGTTTGATTGATGACAAGTGTTTTTATAGATATCTAATATCAAATCAACGCATAAGTATATGTTAGAGAATAATACACTAGCTTGACCTACCAATTTAATAGTCTCAACATTTCTCATAGTGATAATTGTATGTATGATCCTTAGAATTGAGATCTTTATAGTCCCAACATTGTTCATATGCTTTGACACAGTGAAACATCTTACATAAATGGTTGTATTATAAAGACTGATATTGGATATACCACAATCTATGTAGTAGGATGTGAGTGATCAAAATAGGATTTGTCCTTCCTACATGATTAGAGAAAAATCTTAGGCCTCTTGATTAAAAAAAGACTAGAAATGCATGGTAATGCTCAAAAAAGTTAATATAAGATATGACACTCATTCATTTATCTTATTCTAATCGGGGATCAAGAAACAAGTGTGGCTTTTCCATAACTTGTGTTTAATCTAGATATAAAGGACAAAGAGATATTGTTAAATAGGTTTTATTTCATAAATTGTTTTGATATAACAAACAAAAAAGTTTTTGAATAAAGTTTATTTTTGAAAAAGGAAATTATAAAGTTCAAAGCATAAAAATCATTTCAAGACTTCCAAACATCTTAGAAATCGTTTGAACACTTAAAAAATTTTGGACAAAGTTAAAAACTGGTTTAAACTCATTTCACTCAATTGAAACATTTTTAAATCAATGGAAAAATTACTCCCTTAAAAAAGTATCGATACCTTTGAAAAAGTATCGATACCTATTGTATTTTTATCGATACCACCTTTGATATCGATACAAATTTTGCATTCTAACTTGATGATTTTTCAAAAAATTACAAAAAGTCTGGATACATTTTCAAAAAGCATCGATACCTTTTATCAGGTATTGATAAAATGTCTTTAGTATCGTTGTAAACTAACACCTTTTATCAGGTATTAATAAAATGTCTTTAGTATCGTTGTAAACTAACTTTAATGGTCACTAAATCAGACATTAAATGCTAATAGTATCGATACTCGTGGAAAAAGTATCGATACCTTTTGTTGCAGGTGAATTTAATGATCTAGTATTTTCATCCCCAATGGCTATTTAATTCCTCAACAACCACAGCGGTTGGAAATAAAGGGTATAAATATCAGCTTCTAAAGGTCTTACAACAACAAGTGAGAGTACAATAGATCAAGTGCTTCAAGATACATAAAAAATCCATTACCAATCACTTTGTGCTTTAATTCTTTATCTCCTTCTTGTAAAAACTTGTGAGCATTCATTGTATTTTCTATCATCTTAAATGTTCGCCTTGTATTAGTGCTTAATTGACAAACATTCTAATCTTGTGAGGATTATTTCTTTGTTTACTTATTTGTTTCTCTTTGAGAAGGTTTGTTTCTTAAGATTTGTGTAGAAATCTTACAGGAGTTGTAAGGTTAAATCTTGTCCTCAGAGGCTGATGAAATTAATGAATTTGGGAAAATCCTTAGTTGTAGAAAGCTAAGGTAGTGGAATAGACAATTGGGGCCAATCCACTTTAAATTCTTGTGTTCAATATTTTATCCTTTCTCTTTAGCTTTCACAAAATTTTTCAAAGCCAATTCACCCTCTCTTGGCAATTTCAGTTTGATTATTTGAGCTAACAATTGATATCAGAGCTAGTCTCTAAAGACGGTTTAACACCCAATAGAAGATCCTCGGAAAAGCTCAAACAATCAGCAAAATATTATACAACTATGATGCCATTTTCGGATTAAATTTTCATGAAGAATCTCAATCCATCTCCAAGCTTCTATACTTTAATGGAGTAAATTACTCTTATTGGAAGACAAGAATGGTGCTCTTCATTCAAGCGAATGATCTTGCGGCTTGAGATATCATCTGGATGGTCCCTTAATTTCTCTGAAACAAAGAGAGCAATTAGTGTCAAAGAGTAAGAGAGAACAAAATGAAGAAAATAAAAAGAATGTATAGCTCAATGCTAAAGCCATGTACATTCTATTTTGTGCACTTGGTCTGAATGAGTACAATAGGGTGTCATCTTGTTCCAGTGCCAAGAAGATATGGGAAAACCTTGAGGTCACTTATGAAGAATAAGAAGAAGCCTACTTTTGCCTTGTGGCCATAGAAGATTCCAAGGTAACTTCTAACTCATCTAGCTCAATTTCTTATTCTTTTGATGAATTACAAGATGCCCATGATGAATTAGGCTTGAAGTTTGAAATTATGGTTTCAAAATATAAGAAAAACATTTCAAAATTAAAATATGAAAATACTTCACTCTCCAAGGCCAATCATGAACTTGGAAGTAAGATAAATTATCTACAAACAATTATAAATGATTTTGAGAAAAAGAATTTTGGCTTGCATTATTTACTTTCAAAAGTTCATGATAATCATCAAAAGCAACTTGAGTTGCTTGAAAAATAAAAATTTTTATCTAACAAAGTCTCTTTAAAAGGTTTTAAAAACAGAGAAAGTTCAAAAGCAAACTTTGTTAAATCAAGCTTTAATTACTATAAACATAGAGGTCTCCCAAACTTTTACAAAGGAAAATTTATTAAATGTGCATGAGTCTCTAAAGGACTCATAACTACTTAAAAAATGATATCCTTTCTAAATGGATACCTAAAGAGACTAGAATCTTGGAAACTAATACTTATGGACCCAAAAGAATTTGGGTACCAAAAACAAAAATTTAAATCTATGTTTGTAGGGAAATGAGCATTGCTTCAAGGTGAACAATTCAAGCAAAAACTCATGGTACCTTGATAGTGGATGCTCAAGGCACATGACCGGTGACAAGAGCCATTTTATTAAGTTAAAGCCAAAATGTGGAGGAAAAGTTACCTTTTGGTGACGACTCCAAAGGGCTCATTGAAGGAATTGGCTCTATTGGTAAAAATTCTTCAATTTTTGTTGAAAATTTTTTATATTATCAACAGTCTTAAGCATAATCTTCTAAGTATTATTCAATTATGTAATAAAGGTCTCATTGTCATTTTTGAGTCAAATGGATATAAAGTAATTGACATTGTGTCTAATAAGATTATGCTTGTTGGTCATAGAATAGGAAATATATACATGGTGCATTTAGAAGACTTACATGATTCAAACCTTTACTTCATGATTAAAAATGAAAATATTTTTTTTTGTTGTGGCATAAGAAATTAGGATATGCTAGAATGAGCATATTGTATAAATTGGCTAAAAAAGACTTAGTAAGGGGATTGTCAAAATTTGATATTAACTTACACAAAGTTTATGATGCATGTGTTAAAGGCAAACATAAGAGAGTTTCTTTTAAACCTATTAATGATGTATCTACAAGTAAAGTCCTACAATTAATTCACATTGATCCTTTTGGACCAATTAGGATTACTGTATTGGGTGGAAAACAATATGCTTTTGTGCTTGTAGATAATTACTCTAGATTTACTTGTGTTCTTTACTTAATTACTAAAGATGAAGCTTTAGAAAAGTTCATCACATTTTAAAAAACTAATAAAAATGAAAAAGGTTACTCTATCACTAGTGTCAAAAGTTACCATAGAATCGAATTTTAAAATCTTGATTTTGATAATTTTTGCAACTCAAATGGTATTAGTGATAATTTTTATGCACCTAGAAACCCTCAAATGTAACACCTTCAAAATTTGATTGAATGGCTATTTGAATCTGTCGTAATTAAGTTTCTGTATAGGTGGTTCTGTGTTCTGCTATTGTGTTTAAGCTTGGGAGTTTGAGTTGCATCGTTAGAAGTTTTATTATTTTTAAAACAACCCTATTCGTGAATTACACAGTTAAGTTAAATTCAGTGTAAACTTGTGTCAAGAATGAGCCTGCTGGTTCACTAGTTAAGCATCTGTATTCTGTTAGCTCCCATGTTCAAGTTCCGAAGAGAAAGATAAGGAAGATTTTTTTCAAATGCCAGAAATCTGTCTGGAAGTTAATTTTTATTTAACATTAGTTCTTTACTTTCATTTTTTTAGTTTTCTTCTCTTCTTCTTCATTGACTTCTTCTTTTTCTTTTTCTTTTAATTTTACTGATCGTGGTTGTAACAGATACGGTATTAGTTGAAATTTATGCTGTTAGCAATTGGTCGGAAGGCTATCGAGTAAGTCACTGTCAATTCTTGTGTTTCCACAGTTTTTCTTTGTTTTTGTAACTTGTTTTCAATTGGGTAATTTAGAGTGTTGTGAAAATCAGTGATAGATGATCATTTATTTCCTTATTAGGTGGGAATATCGGAAGTAGTGAATAGTAACACGATAATTTCAGTGATCCTCGTTGAGCTTTCAATAAGTATTGCTCCATTAAAGGTTTCGTGTTGAAACTTTCGACATGGGCATTATACGCATAATTGGAAATTATTTTCGATTAATGGCTTAATTGTGTAACTAAATGATTGTTTTAGGCTTTATTATTTTAGACTTTGGAGATCCTCTACGTTGTTATTGCTTTGAAATCTCTTCAGGTGCGAATTTTGGACGAAAAAAATGTGGTTGTCGACGCCACACGGCCATGTGTCAGGCCGTGTAACTTATTGTTCATCGAATTTGAGCCACACGGGCAAAGGAAACAGGCGTGTGTCCTAGTCATATTAGTGTAGGGTTCGCACGAGAAAACGACACGGGTGTGTGTCTAGGGCGTGTAACTCATTGGGTTGAGAATAAAGACCACATGGGCCAGGGACACGGGTGTGTGCTCGGGTCGTGTGAGCCACAAGGGTGTGTGTCCCGGCCGTGTGACTCACTATTTACGATTTAGGACCACATAGGCAGACGGCATGGGCGTGTGTCAAGCCGTGTGCGCCATACAGGCAAGCACATGAGCATGTGCCAGGCTGTGTAGCATATAAATAGGATTTGATCCTTATTTCTGAGGCCGTGAGTGTTGTCTAACATGAGCACTAACCTCCACAATATATTGAATATCTGAATTTAATTGTATGAGGACTATCTGATAATATAATACTCAGATATGGATTATATAAATGAATATGTACTGTGATGACTATTAGTGATACTGATCTATATTATCTATTTATGAATTGAATCGAACTGATTGAACACATGTTATTGATATTTGTAATTTGCATTTGCATGGGTTGGGATATTGTGAAGGAAGATGTAATTTGCTCTAAATCAGTGGCTAAACCACGATGCATATATATTAATCTGGCATTTTGCCACATTTTGATCTAGCAGCTAGTCTGCATCTCTATAAACGTGTCGATCATACATTTTATGGTCTGTAGGGTTGGTTAGGCATTAAACGCCCTTAACGGTGTATTGGGATGGCCAGAGATGGTGTGTAGCGGATTGGGGGTAGGAATAACTGCATATGTTTCTGATCTGTTTCGTATCTGAAACTGGAATTACTTTTGTTATCTAACTGAATTTTAGGATTCAAGAATTATCTTATAAATGTGCTTTAATTGAATGGACGTCTTTTTTGCACTGGGTTTACAACTCATTTAATTATTGATTGGATTTTAAATGGCTCTCAAACTTGAACGGGTCAGCGCTGCGGGAGCTTGGTCAATCTGATTATCTATTTTTTAAAATCTTACTATTAGTAATTTTAGCTTTCTCTGATGTTATGATGGTTGGGAAGATGAAATAGTTAGTTAATAGTTGTGATAGTTTTAAAATGTTGAATGATTTCATTTTGTCTTCAATTATGAATGTGGTTTTCCTAATATCGACAATGTAACTCTCTGGACTTGGTCTGGACGTCTAGGCCGAGTTTAGGGTGTTACATTTAATGGTATCAGAGCCAGGTTAGACAACACTCGAACTATGTCAACACTCAGACTGTGTTTGGGCTCATAATGCGTGATAAAGAGTAGTTAAATGAAAACATGATATCTGAGTTAATCTAAAAACTAAAATATTAGTAAATGACCGAGCCTTCGACACCGTACCTGTAAGTATTTTTGTTCTGTTATGATGGTTAACTAAAACATTGTATTACATAACCTGTTATTTGGTTAAATGCTTTGATGTGAACTAGTGAGATTATTCTGTTAGAAGCCTGAACTAATATGTGCACTCTGACATTGTAGATAGATTGTTATAAAGAGTTCGCGCGATAGTCGTGGACGTCGAACTCGTGGACGTCTAAGAGGAGCTCAAGCGGAGTCATCCTCTATGGATAGTATGCCTAACCGTGAGACCAACGAGATAGTTGGTACTCCTACTGCTAGGATGAAGTCCCAGATTCCAACAGCTGGGGACAACGTACTGTTCCAGGCTACGATTCGGGGATTGGAGAGGGTCGTTGAGACCCATTCTGGATCAGGAGGCCGAGGGTCGATTACTGAATGACTCAGTCGAATAGGGCTGAATTGTTTAGGGGCATTATTAGATTCGCCCCTATTGTTATTGTGTCCTTACTTCGGGATGAGGCTTATCAGTGGTGGCGGACAATTGAGCAAGGTGCTCAACCCGAACAAGTTAACTAGGATTATTTCAAGAACACCTTCTAGAGCAAGTATGTGGGGGCAAATTATGTAGAGACTCACCGATGCGAGTTTATGAGTTTAATTCAGGGCGACCGATCTATGGCTGAATATGAATTTGATTTTCTACGACTGAGTATGTATGCATGGGTTCTAGTAGCGTCTGCCTATGATAAGTGTGTGAGATTTGAAGAGGGGTTACGATATGGTCCGCGGGTTCTGATAGCTCCTCAAAGGGAGCGGGTTTTGCGGTTCTAGCTAATAAGGCAAATATTATAGAAGAGGTGAAGCGCAATGAGTGCGAGCGGCATGACCGTGAAAGGGATCAAAGTAAGATTAAGAGGGATTCAGGTCCCTTTGGCTCTAGACAACGCCCTAAGAAACGAGCGAGATTTGATAGGCCCTCAAGGCCCAAAACACCAGCCGTAGTGACCGAAATTAAGCTCTGTAATGATTATGGGAAACGCCATCCGGGCAATCGTTGGAGGAGGTTAGGACCATGCCTCCGTTGTGGGTCGATAGAGCATTGGGTTAGGGATTGTCCCCATTGATCAAATCAGATGCCAACTGTGGCATAAACTCTAGCTTCGGGTTCAATTCGTATATAGCTGATGTTGTTTTTGCGAATCTAGGTATAACTGCCAAAAATAGTACTAGAGAGTTTTCTGTGATTAGTCATTTGGGTCAGTCAATTCAGGTTGATAGAGTATACAAATAGGTACCCTTAGAGATTCAAGGTATGGTATTCCTGGCCAATCTAATAGAGTTACCCTTTAATAAATTTTATTTTATTTTGGGAATGGATTAGCTTGTAGAATATCGGGTCAGTCTATATTGTACAACAAAAAGAGTCACTCTAAGAACTGATGAGGATGATGAGGTTGTTATGGTTTGTGAGCGTCGAGATTTCTTCTTCAATGTAATCTCTGCTCTTGTGGGAAGCAAGTTAGTTCGAAAAGGGTGCGAGCCATACATTGGATTCATATATTATTCTATTCCCGTAAAGTTTTCTGTGGGAGATATTCACACTGTGAGGGAATTATTGTACGTCTTTCCCGAGGAATTGCACTGAGTACCTCTGGATAGAGAGGTGGAGTTCGGTATTGATCTGTTACCAAGTACTGCTACGGTGTCCATTGCACCCTATCGCATGGCACTGAAGGAGCTAGTCGAGCTAAAAGCGTAGCTTCAGGAACTTCTTGATAGGGGTTTCATTCGACCAAGTGTGTCTCAGTGGGGGGCACTGGTGTTATTTGTAAAGAAGAAAGATGAATCGATGAGAATGTACATATATTATCGGTAGTTGAACAAGTTGACAATCAAGAATAGATACCCGCTACCGAGGGTTGATGACTTGTTAGACCAATTTATTTTGTGCAAGATTGATTTGCTTCTGATTACCATTAGTTAAAGGTTAAAGAGACTGATGTGTACAAAACTACCTTCAAGACTCATTATGGACACTACGAGTTCCTGGTGATGCCTTTTGGGTTGACGAATGCCCCGGCAGCATTCATGGACTTAATGAATCGGGAGTTCTAATCGTATTTGGACCAATTTGTAGTAGTCTTTATTGATAACATCCTGATTTATTCCAAGACTGAGTTAGAGTATGATACTCACCTTCGTATTGTACTCCAGATACTTCGAGAAAAATAGTCGTATGTTAAGTTTAGTAAGTGCAAGTTTTGGTGAAGTTTCTTTTCTTGGTCATGTGGTAACCGTGAAAGGAATCCGAGTTGATCCCAAGAAAATAGAAGCTATAGTTGAGTGGAAACAAACGAAAAAAGTGTTCGATCTTCGTAGATTCCTAGGCTTGGCAGGTTACTACCAAAGGTTTGTCGAGGGATTCTCTCAAATTGCGTCACCTCTAACAAAACTACTATGTAAGAATGCTCCATTCGTGTGGTCTAAAGCGTAACAGTCTAGGTTTGATAAGCTCAAGTCCATTCTAACAGGTGCTCCTGTTCTAGTTAACCCAGAATCGGGTCGGGAGTTTGTGGTATACAGTGATGCATTGTAGGTCGGGCTAGGATGTATTCTGATGCAAGACAGTAAAGTGGTTGCCTACACGTCGCGACAACTTAAGGCACATGAGTGTAACTACCCTACACATGAACTTGAGTTTGCTCTAAAGATCTGGAGGCACTATTTGTATGATGAGAGGTGTATCATTTACACTGATCACAAGAGCTTCAAATATTTGTTAACTTAAAAGAAGTTATATCTTCTGCAGCATAGGTGAGTTGAGCTACTTAAGAATTTTGATTGCACGATAGAATATCTTCCGGGTAAGGCTAATGTGGTAGCTGATGCTCTTAGCAATAGAGTGATGACTGATTTGAGAGCGATGTTAGCTCGTCGGAGTTTAGTTGACGATGGTGGACTGTTAGCTAAATTGCAAGTTAGATCGACTTGGGTTGAGAAGATTCAGGTTAAACAATTGAGCGATGAGTCTTTGGTGCAACGACTGCAACAGATTGGTTCAAGTGGAACTTCATATTTTAGCTTGAACAGCGACAGAGTTCTGTGCTTCAAAGGTCGGATTCGTGTGCCTAATGATAAGGAGTTGAGGCAATCGATCCTACAAGAAGTACATAGTAGCGCTTATGCTATGTATCTTGGTGGAAATAAAATGTATCAGGACCTCTGAGAACTTTATTGGTGGAACAGACGGAAACGGGAAGTGATTGCTTTTGTGTCCCACTGAAAAGGTTAAAGCCGAACATCAGTTGCCCTCAGGTTTGCTTCAGCCATTTAAGATTCCTCTGTGGAAATGGAAGCGTGTAACATTAGATTTTGTTAGTGGGTTGCCTTTAACCCCCACTAAGAAAGATTCGATTTGGGTCATTGTCGATCCATTGACCAAATCTACTCATTTCATCCCTATCAAAATAGATTATTCACTACAGAAGTTACCTAAGTTGTATATTGCTAAAATTGTGAGATTGCACGAGATTCCAATCTCAATTATCTCTGGTAGAGATCTGCGTTTGACATCTCGGTTCTCGAAGAAGCTTTTTGAGTTTTTAGGCTCCCAACTTGATTTCAGTATTGCGTATCATCCTGAAACCGACGGAAAATTTGAACGAGTCATTCAGATTCTAGATGATATGCTTCGGGGTTGTGTAATAGATTTTTTGGGTAGTTGGGAAGATTACCTACCGTTGGCTAAGTTTCCATACAATAACAGCTTCTAGTCTAGTATTCAGATGGCACCCTACAAGGCTTTGTATGGTCATTGGTGTCATACTCCGCTATGTTGGACTAAGTTGAGTTAACATCGAATTTTGGGACCTGAGCTAGTTTCTAAAATTGAGAATATTGTCAAGTTGATCCATGAATGTCTTAAAGCCGCTTTTGATTGACAAAAATCTTATGTTGATTTAAAGGGAAAGGACATTGAGTTTTCTGTAGCAAATTAGGTGTTCCTAAAAGTGTCACCGTGGAAAAAGGTTCTTCGATTTGGACGCAAGAGCAAGCTGAGCCCCAGGTTCATTAGATCTTACCGCATTTTGAAACGTGTCAAGCCCATTGCATATCAACTAGAATTACCACCAGAATTAGAACGAATTCACAATGTGTTCCATGTCTCACAACTGAGACAGTATTGGTCTGATCCGTCGCAAATCGTCCTTGCTGACAAGATCGAGCTACGATCAGACCAAACTTTTGAGGAGGAACCTATCCAAATTCTGGATTGTAACATTAAGGTATTGAGGAAGAAAATTGTTCCTTTAGTTAAGGTTCTGTGGTAGAATCGAAAAATTGATCCGACGGCAGTATCCATATCTGTTTGAATTAGGTAAATTTCAAGGCCGAAATTTCTTTCATGGGAGAGAGTTGTAACACCCAAAAAATTTGATTGAATGACCGTTTGAATCTGTCATAATTAAGTTTTTGTATCTATGTTTCTGTGTTATGCTATTGTGTTTAAGCTTGGGAGTTCGAGTCGCGCTGTTAAAAGTTTTATTATTTTTAAAACAACCCTATTCGTGAATTACATAGTTAAGATCAATTCAGTGTAAATTTGTGTCAAGAATGAGCCTGCTGGTTCTGTATTCTGTTAGCTCCCATGTTCGAGTTCTAGAGAGGACGATAAGGAACATTTTTGTCAAATGCTATTGTCATTAATTAACGTTAGTTCTTTATTTTAATTTTTTTTAGTTTTCTTTTTTTCTTCTTCGTTGTCCTCTTTTTTTTTCGTTCTTTTTCTTTTTCTTCTAATTTTCGCTAATCATGGTCGTAAGGGATACAGGATTAGTTGAAATTTATGCTTTTAGCCATTGGTCGGAAGGCTATCGAGTAAGTCACTGTCAATTCGTGTGTTTCCATGGTTTTTCTTTATTTTCGTAACTTGTTTTGAATTGGCTAATTTAAAATGTTGTGAGAATCTCTAATAGATGATCATTTGTTTCCTTATTAGGCGGGAATATTGAATGTATTGAATAGCAACACGATAATTTTGGTAATCGTCGTTGAGTTTTAGGTAAGTATTATTCCGTTGAAGGTTACGTGTCGAAACTTTCAACATGGGCATTATGCGTGTAATTGGGAATTATTGTCGATTAATGGCTTAATTGTGTAATTGAAAGATCGTTATAGGCTTTGGAGATCGTCTACGTTGTTATTACTTCGAAATCTCTTCAGGTGCGTACCAAAAACCCCTATTTTTGCAAATTTCGGACGCTAAAAAAATGGCTGTCAATGCTACAAGGTCGTGTGCTAGGCCGTGTGGGTGGCCATGTAACTCACTGTTTATCGAATTCAAGCACCACGAGTAAAGGACACGGGCGTGTGTCCCGATCGTGTGTGGTCATATTAGTGCAGGGTTTACACGGAAAAAGGACATGGGCATGTGTCTAGGGTGTGTAACTTAGTATTTACGATTTAGAACCACATGGGCAGACGACACGGGTGTGTGTCAAGTCATGTGAGCCTCACGGGTAAGTACACAGGCGTGTACCAAGCTGTGTGGCATATAAATAGGATCTGAACCGTATTTTTGAGGCCATGAGTGTTGTCTAACACGAGCATTGACCTCCACAATGTATTGATGATCTGAATTTGATTGTATGAGAACTATCTGATACTCTAAGATTGAGATATGGATTATATAAATGTAACACCCCCAACCCGGCCTAGACGTTATGGCCTAATTTGGCGATGTCACATGGTAGTGGTTTTCGAAAAATGAGTTGTCGTCAAAAACCACTTATCTTAATCACCTCTTTACACTCTCTTATGCTTAATTCCAAGACATGCCAATCAATTTCAACGTGATTCGTATTCAAAATTTATTCTCTTTCAAAACGATATTAATTTTCAAAACGTCACTTATTGCGGAAGCTTTTCAAAACAATTTGCATGTTTGTGCGAATTTTGTTAAAATGTTTGATCCGTTTTGAAAACTCGATTATCCCTACTACTAGTAGTTGTAAATCAAAACAATAAAAACCCCAAATTAAAAATAAAAATCTAAAGAGGCCACTATTACAGTAAAATACCCCAAAATAAAATCAAAATTATAATTAAATACTAAGTTGAACTAAATAGGTCATGTGGCCACCGCTGAGTCCTCCGTCGCACCGGTTCGCCTATGTCTGGGGATTACCTTTACAGTCAAATCAAAAGGGTGAGTTTACGAAAACTCAATGTGTAATCCCATCTAAAGCAAACAGTCAGAAGGCAATCGCAATCTGGGCCTTAGCCCATTACAATACAGAAGGAGTCATGCATTTGGGCCTTGGCCTATTATAGTATCAATATTAAGTACAGTAACAGATATACAGTATTAAATCCTACCCAGCCAGCCCTTACACTCCATGTGGGGATATAATCAACCCATCCATCCTTACACCCCAAAAAGTACCAAATGCGGTACTAAATAGTAGTTCACAGCAGAGCTGTCAGTAACTTAGGCTCGAGGCCTTTCAGTACACTTCCTCCGAACATTATTAAATCCTACCCAACCAGCCTCTACACTCCATGTGGGGATATAATCAACCCACCCATCCCTACACCCCAAAAAGTACCAAATGCGGTACTAAACAGTAGTTCGCAGCAGAGCTGTCAGTAACTTAGGCTCGAGGCCTTTCAGTACACTTCCTCCGAACATTATAATTCCCTAACCCAATGTAACGCAATATACAGATATGACATGCTATAACATAATATCATGCATATAAACAGAGCATATAGTATCAAATCATTGGGACATCATCAAGCTTAATCATATCAGTCATACAATCATTTCGGTCAATTAGGGGTCTAGGTAAACTTACCGTCCCTACAGTAGATTCACAGTCAAACAGTGAAATTGGGCCTACAAACCCATGATGTTTGCCCGTGTGGGCCCACACACCCGTGTGGCCCACACAAATTGGCCTTGGCCTCTTGATCCATTTTAGTGTAACCCATGCTAGATAACCATTCATATGTGTTTCCACTATTTCCTTATATAGTCCATCAAAGTTGTCTACTTGAGTCACTAATACTAAATTATTTTTATCTTAAGCTATAGAATTCCGAATTAAGATCCATCAATTTTCCCTGAAACTAGACCCACATATATTCTTACCATAAAATTTTTAGAATTTTTAGTTTAGCCAGTAAGTACAGTTTATTCTTTAAAGTTTCCCCTACTCTGTTATCTTGCAGTTTCGACCTTTCTGCACTAAAAATTAATTATCTTCCCATAAAGATTTTGGACGATGTTCCCATTTGTATATATTGAAAATAGACTCATTTAGGATTTTAAACATATAAAATATAACCCATAATTATTTTTATACAATTTTTAATAATTTTTTGAAGTCAGGACAGGGGATTCGGAAATCATTTTGACCCTGTCTCGCTAAAATTCCATTATCTCATAATATGAAATTCTTTTTCTTACTTCGTTTCTTCTATGAGAAACTAGACTC
>CM025146.1:12211379-12222316 GCA_013467495.1 Gossypium gossypioides
ATTAATAATTTAAGTGCAAATTAAATATTTTATAATTAAAGTATGAATTTCGACAAAAATTACTACGAAATTGCACGAACTAGGGCTCAAAAGGTGCCGAAAAAGTCTATATATTTTTGTGTTTCCAATACGTTGTCTTATCTTGATGAATTATCATTAAATGAATTATATATATGAGTTGAGTGTAATTGCATGTCATAGTAGATGTTAGTTTTATGATTTAATGAAGTATAAATATGTTATTTTGACTTGATGAAAATATGGTTATGAGTGAGTCGTAGTATGCTCTTACTTAACATGTGACGTTGTGTATACTTAGCGGTAGTTCTGAACATTCACTGAGCTTATTTAAGCTCACACTCCACATTAACATCTTACAGATAAGTAGTTTTTCAGTGTGGGTGGATCGGCGAAAGAAGTGATCTAAGTAAGGAAATTTTTTTGATTAGGAGGTTTTTGCAATTCTTTTAAACCCACTGAATAAAGGCAATATGGATTGGAATTTTAGTTTTGATTATTAACATTATTTTATTATTTCTATCTTGGTATTGGATTGACGGAATATGGATGTTGCTTTGGACTTCGTTTGCGACTAAATTGACTTTTGACATTAAGGTTGATAATGCATATTAGATATTCTTAATTAAATGTATGGATATGTTATGATAAAGGTTTAAAGGATGTTAATAAGTTCGATTAAATTAGACTATAATTGTGTGTTGAGTAGAACATTTTTTTTAGCATGGATAATATTTTAACTAGTGAATTTTTGGTATTCCGGCTAAATGTATAAATACTCAAGATACGAATATTGATACCTTGAAGTTGGGACATTTTCAAAATTTGACAGAATCCAACTTTGGTATCGATGCCGATATACGAGTATCGATACTCGTGATAAAAATATTGATACATGCTCATTCGATATTGGTACCTACGTGGTTTTTTTTAGATTTATTAAAAATGAACCTTAATTATGGTTAAAACGATTTCTATTGTCGTTTAAAAGTTTAAATTAGCCATGAAATTTTCTTTGTTAATTTTAGTATCCATTGCTCTTATTCCAAATCGTATATGTATGTGATTAAGTTCTATTGGTGATGTAGCATCCTATAACTCGGGTCCAACGACTGGACCGGGTGAAGGGTGTTACACTTTATCTTACCACCAAAGCGGAATACATTTCCACCGCTATTTGTTGTGCTCAAGTTTTATGGATGAAACAACAACTTAAGGACTATAGAATTGACATAGATATCATTCCTATCAAGTGTGACAATACTAGTGTTATTTGTCTCACCAAAAATCTCATCCAACATTCTAGAACTAAGCAAATTGATATTAGACATCATTTCATTAGAGGTCATGTCCAAAAAGGATATGTTGTTCTAGAATTTGTTGGCATCTTAAATCAATTAGTTGATATTTTTACAAAACCATTAAACAAAGAAAGGTTTTGGACACTTTGGAGAGAATTAGGTATTACTACCTTGCCTTGATTTTGAGTTCAAATGAATTTGTGCACTTTGATGTTTTCAAAATGTTTTATGACTGAAAATTCACTAAAAAACATTAACAAATAATTTCAATGGCTCTTATATGCAATTATTTAGGGGGAGTTAATGTTGTATGTTTAGTCTATCTTGACCAATATTGTCTACTATACAAATTTTTGAATGCTTTTGAATGTGCTCAATTAGACTTTATTTGATGTAAATTTCAATTTTTACATATTTTATAATATTCTACAATTCATATACATCATGCTTTGATTCTATACAATTACATGTATGAAATCAATAGAAATGGCTAAAATGATTGCATCCTTTGAGTTATTTTTCTTTTTCTATTTCTATGTGATTGCACCTTAATGTTTATTTGGTATTTTAAGATACTGTAATGATTATTTTGCAAATGTTAGTTCACTTTTTCTTTATTTTTAATCTCTATCTTTGGACTAACCACTTCCTTTTTCTTTTAAGCTTTATTCGTCTATTTTTTATATAACAAAAAAAGGAAGAAAGAAAGGTAAATTTAATTGGTATTTGATTGATTATTTTTTAATGATTAATCTTTTAATGCCAACATCTAAGTGACCAATTTTTCATTCTCAAGTCTTTATTTTTAAATTCTTAAAATCAAGTCATTGATTCAAATTGAACTTTAACAAGGGGGAGCAACAAATTCAAAAACAAATTTACCAAAATGTTTTGTTATATCAAAAAGGGGGAGATTGTTAAACTAGCTTTATTTGATAAATTGTTGTATAACAAACAAAAATAAATAAAGTTTGTTTTTGAACAAAGAAATTATAAAGTTCAAAGTATAAAAATCATTTCAAGACTTCCAAACATCTTAGAAAATGTTTTGAACACTTCAAAAATTTTGGACAAAGTACAAAAATGGTTTAAACTCTTTTAACTCAATTGAAACATTTTTAAATCGATTGAAAAATTGCTCCCTAAAAAAGTATCAATACCTATTGTATTTTTATCAATACCATATTTGATATCGATATTGTTTTTGCATTCTGACTTGATGGTTTTTCAAACAATTATAAAAAGTATCGATACCTTTAACCAGGTATCGGTAAAATGTCTTTAGTATCGTTGTAAACTAACTTCAACAGTCATTTAATGATTTGGTATTTTCATCCCCAACAGCTCTATTCAATTCCTCAACAACCAAAACAATTGGAAATCAATTAGAGGGTTTAAATGCTAGCTTCTAAAGGTCCTACAACAACAAGTGAGATTACAATAGATCAAGTGCTTCAAGATACATCAAAAATCCATTACCAATCACTTTGTTCTTTAATTCTTTATCTTCTTCTTGTATACACTTGTGAGCATTCATTGTATTTTCTATTATCTCAAGTGTTTTCCTTGTATTTGTGCTTAATTGACAAACATCCTAATCTTGTGAGGATTATTTCTTTGTTTGCTTATTTGTTTCTCTTTAAGAGAGTTTGTTTCTTAAGATTTGGGTAGAAATCTTAAGAAAGTTGTAAGGTTAAACCTTGTCCTCAAAGGTTGATGAAATTAGTTAATTTGGGAAAATTCTTAGTTGTAGAAAGCTAAGGTAGTGGAGTAGGTAACTGGGGCTGAACCACTCTAAATTCTTGTGCTCAATTTTCTATCCTTTCTCTTTAGCTATCACAAAATGTTTCAAAGTCAATTCACCCCCTATTGGCAATTTCGATTTGATTATTTAAGCTAACAGATATACTACAATATATTATTATCAAAAAAAGGTTATGTCGAACCATGCTTTCCTCGAAATCGGGTAGTAGTATGCATTGCTACACGCCACTCATTATCCTTAATATTAGAAGTGTTTTAATATTATTGTTAACGTTAGAGGATCCTACAAGGTGATACCCTATGGTTGAAATGATCAGAATCCAAAGCAAGTTGGGGTCATATTTAACTATCACATTGGTTAAATTAATTATAGAAATATTTTTATAATTAATTTGATTGATTTAAATATTAAACATAATATTATTCATGCTTGATGCACATACATACAAGATCCAACTAACATAAACATAAAATAGGTTTCATATAATTTTAATCGAGTATATCTTTACTGCAATTATTAAAATGAATTTAATTAATTTTAGTCAAAGACATTTTTAGTAGTGGAAATAATCAGATATCCTTTACAGAAAAGATATCATGTTTTTATTCTAATTCCTTAAATCACTATTGAATATTTGGCTATTCAATAAGGATATTTGAATATAGTCAAGTCCTGATCCCCTCTCTAAGACTTACACAAAATTGATTTGTCTAGCAGTAAGTTTTTTGAAAACTCTCTAAAAAGGTTCAAGGAGGTTTTTTCGCTTGTTTCTTCAAGGTGGATACGATAGAGACCAGAACTTGAAAGTTTCTGTTATTTTGGTTCAATCGTTGTTTAGATCATTTTCTACCATCAACATTTTCTATTCACATTGATTTAGCTATACTTTCGTACCCCCTTTTCAACCTAGTTTTGTTCTTCGCACATGGATCCATGGGTTGTGATTGCCATAATATATTTGTTTGTTGTGCCACGGGACATTCTGGTGTTCTAATAGTTGGATCATTGACCTTTTTGGATACAAGTTACCAAAGGTTCTGTAGGGCTATTCTATCCTTCTCTTTTTTATTAACTTTATTTCTTTATCTTATTTACTCTATTATTTTGAATTTGACTTTGTTTAGTTATTATATTTTAGATTCAATTAATGTTCATTGGAGTCTTAGTCAAATTCAGCATCTTTAAAATCCATATTGGCCAAATATACTTAATTCAAGGATCCAATTCTCTTCTTTATTTTCTTTTCTTTTCAATTCTATTCTCTTCTTTCAAATTTTAAATCCTAATTTTGCAATTTCTTATGCTAGATCTTGGGCTCCCGCATCTCTAGAAGTACCAAGACTAAACTCTCAATTATATTATTATGAACGCTACATGTATTTAAAATCGTTAATCCGAAAACCTTATCGCTTGTGTTTGACCTTTATAGGATATCCATGATCTTTTAAGGTTATATCAGTTCACCTAGTTTGGTAACTTTTCTCAAAGTTTTCATATATCTTTTATGATGAAAATGGTCATTACTTTTGCCAGTGGTGATTAAGTCATTTGTCACAGGAAAAGAATCCATATTCTTGTTTCATTTTCATAATACATACAATGCCATTAGAATGTTACTGTTTACTATGATTCCACTATCTATAAGTGAAGCTATATCATGTATAAGTTATATACCCAATGCACCAAAGTTTTACTTATTACTTTGAGACACATTGATTATCAATACATCAAAATAGACAAGCCATACATGTGTAGTCATTCACTTACACAAGATTAAGGTAAGTCACATAATGAATGTCACAAGATAATTAATATATAAATGGGTTTAAGATTTTTTTTTCTTCTCAGGTCTATTCAAATGTATTGTCAAATCACATTTATGTCTCTATCTTGGGATTCAATCATGCTTTGATAGCCAAGATAAGCTATCTACTTAATTGGAATTATAAACAACATTATAGTCCTAACATGACTCACTTTCTCATCATGACTCAATGGACTATGGACTACTTAAATTACCTTCTAATAAAAGTTATCTTTTGCATTAAAAACAATCTTCATGATTCAACTTAATATTATTTAAACCTTAGGTATTCAACGAGCTAATATTTTCTTAAATCATTTGCTTACCATGCAAAACCAATGAGGAAATTCATATAAAGAATAATGAATAAACATGTGGAAATTTTATTATCAGTCAATTCAAAATATCATAGCAATTTATGACACAGTTACTACAATAAGGGCACATATCATAATTACACCTCTATATACTTTTTTCCCTTAAATGGCAAGAAAGAGAACCAAGAAATTGACTGCACCTTTTACTACCAAGAAAGCAACTAGAAATTGAAAAAGATTGGCTTGGCCATTTTCGAGATAGATTATTCCCCTGAACCAAAGAAACTATAGTTTATTCTAGAGAGGATTTTAGAGACCTGACATTGATAGAATTCTTTGCCCTCAAAATCTATGATTCATTGTGGAATTTGTAAAGCCTTGTGTTAAGGCAACTGCTTTGAAGTTTCCTTCAAATCTTCAAAAGTCTGCCAAGGATCAAAATTCAAAGTTTGATATGAAGGCATATGTTCATGGTCACTATTTTAAATTTAACCCAACTATTTATTAACATATTCTTGAAACATCCAGGATCATAAATAGATTATGAAACAAATTATGATGAACTTGCTAGAATTTGATCGGTAGTCCTAGAAAAGGTTGGCTTAAAGGGCAAGAGTTTAGAACTTGTAAACTTTCAAAACATTACTATCAGAAACCCACTTTCTTCACATTGTAGCATGTTAATCAGTAAAAAGATGAGGGTCTTACTTCGTGATGTAGGTACCATGGTCTATTTCGATTTAGGATCTATTATAATTGATCAAATTGTGAAACATAATAAGATCAATAACAAACACAAAAGGCTACCCTTTCCATACTTGATTTTTCTACTTTTAATAAATTAGAAACTTCTATGAAGATGATCAATTTGAAATCAAATTCTCCAGTGATTGGAAAAAATACAAGAACAGTGTTAATGTCTCCAACTCAAAAGAAGATTCTAACTTTATCTCTTAGTTTGAAGTTGTTCCTCTAGTTGCAACTACTAATATAACTCTTTCTCAATGCAATTGACTCCTTAAGCATTTGGATGGTGAAATTGACATCATCGACAAGTAGATCAAGCTCCTTAGGAAGTGCAAAAGTAAGGTGGTTGGATATTGGTTTGATGACTAGGCTATAAAGAACTTTTTGGAGTTTACTGTTGGATATTACATTACCCAGGAGTTCAATAACCAGGAGTTTATTATATTTCTTGGTTGTTTTTGGTTTGTCTTGTTGCACTTTGTTTATTCTATATGTTGGTGGTTATTTAAAGCTATTATTTACCTGAATTTGTTAGTTTTTTTTTGCATTAAACCTAATGGAGATTTGATTAGTTATTTTCATGGCTATTTTGAATAGATGTGATGTGGTGTTATGCTAATGGTTGAATGATGAGGTCATTGTTTCCTTTTGTTCTTTTTCTTAAGGAATTTACTGCAGTTTTTGGCAAAAAAATGCAGAACAAAGGAGATTGTTGGTGTGACAAGTCATAAACTAAGGTGCAACTCACTACAACAACTTACAAGTCACGAAATTCAATTGCAACTCATCATAATATTAATTTTCGTTAAACTTGTTTATTTTTTATTGGTAATTTCATATGTTATGCCAGCAAATTAATGGATTCTTATGCAACTTTTTATGTGATCCTACACAACTAATCAAGAGAGAAACTTTTAACAGAAAGGAAGCTAGTATATGAATTTTGATTATCTTCCATATATAACAAATTTGTTACTAGGAAGGATTTGAATAATCATCATATTTATCTAATATTAATCTAAAGTGTTTTTTTAACATCTATATAAAGACCTTAAATATGTTTGATATGGAATGAAATTCTAAAGATTTGATTTGATCATACTAGTTGATTTTAGTGTTTTATTAGAACTTCAATGCCTATATATTGAGGATATGTTTTATGCTCAAACATGTGAAATTAAGTGTACACTTATCAATTTATATGAGAACCTTTGTAGTGCAAATCTTTATATAATTAAATTGCTTTTGCAATTTATTCTAAGCTTTCATAAGAAAAAGTCTTAATAGAGAGATTTCTTCATTATAATTGTATGGGAGTGAGGTTGCAACATTTTTTAGTGGTTAAGCTTAAATCATCCCTTATATGGTGAAGATTATAGTGAATTTTTTTCTCGAGAAGGCCTTATGGACATAGAATTAAATTCAAACTACGTAAACAATTACATGTATTTATTATTTATTATTCTAGTTTCAAGTTGTCTCTTAGGTTTTGTATTAAAAAAAGAAGTTTATTAAGTTATAACTTAACAAACATTAACTGAGGAACTTCAACCTTTACAAATTTCAAAAACTTTATTTTTAGTCTATATTTAGACTTATTATGTTTTTTTTTTCTTTTTTGGAAAGGAGGTTTGAAAAGTAGCAAGGCTAGATACAAATCGCATTGAGAGTAGGATAATGTAGATTGCAGCTTTAATTATCAATTACTTGCTAAAAATGTTGACTGTATTTTTTCTTTTGAGTAGTGGTGAAGTGGGGAAAAGAGAGATACAATTAATGGAAGCTACATTATATCTTTAATTTGATGTCAAACTCAATAGGTAATTTTCCATAATAAATTAGACAAGAAATATACAAGGATAAACTTAGTTATAAGTCTATGCAATATGGAAATTGATTTTAGTTTACATATTCAGGATGTAATAGCATTAGAGGTCAATATATAAAAACTTCGGCCTTTTCCTTTGTGGAATATGGTCCAATTCAAAGGCCTCTCTAATATCATCTCAAACTCGGACTTAGTAAAATGTTCAATAAACTCTAATAGGTAAAAAAGAGTTAATAATCAATAAGTTTAAGCTACTAAATATCTGCGCATGTGTGTCACATCTAACATTTCATGGTTCCATGCTTTTGAGGGACCCTTGCATATGGGTTGATAAAGGTTTTTTTTTTACGGAGCCTAAAATGAAAAATGACTATCAGATTTCTCTCATATCATTCAATGGTTTTCTCTCAAGTTGTATAGTTCATAGATAACAGAGAATTTTCAAATGGATGGATACTTTTAAGCAATAGATCTCGATTACTTATAGTTGGTTGTATCCATCAAAGTTGTCAATCAATTGCTGCTTTTTTGAAACCTTTCAAACAATCAACTTGATTTGTTGTTAGAATTGGTCCCTTGACAATGAGTTATATCCCTAAACAAATTGTCTAATAGCAAAACTTTAAAAAGGTTGCAATGTGATGTATTAATTGTCTAATAATATAAATCCCTACACATTACTTTCAAAATCAGCAATATTCAAGAATAACCCTTTAACCCCACAACGCTAGTGGTACATTAGGAATCAATTTGACTATAAATAACTAAGGCATAACATCAAAATGTTTGACTGGTTAGAAGAGTGAAGAAACTTCCCTTGATCCTCAATGGTCAATATCATGAACTATCCATTACCAATTACAACTAAACCAAGTTGGATTTCTCAAGTCCCTGTTAAAACAATGAAATATTGATACCAAATCCAGACATATACATATAAGTAAATATTTGTTGGCTTCGTAGTAGTTTACATGAAAAAAAAAAGTTTGATAACCTTATTAAAGGTACTTTAAAGAATCTAGAATAATTTTAGATATGTAAAACAACATAAAATCAAATCATCAATTACCACAAAAGAGCTTACCCTCAAACAATTTCAACCAAGTTTAGAAAGCCTAATGAACAAAAGCCTCCCTCCCCACCGAAGGAAATTATGATTCGAATTCAAGATATTCCTAGGAAAGGTGAACACCTTGCCAATATGCCACAACTTAGGGTTACTGCTCTAACTATATAGACACTAGTTTCCCTCATAAATGACACAATAGAGATGAAATTAAGAAGTGAGTTAGGGAAATTAGAGGTTGTGTTTAGCCATTAGTGATGAACATAGCAAGAGAAAATTTATAATGAGTAAAGAATGAATGTTAGAAGTAAAAGGAAGAAAATAGGGTGAGAAGAAAAGGTAAGAGTGGCTTGAAGGTGATGACAGAAGCATAAAGAGCACAAAGGAGTGGGATGCATTGCTTCAAGACTCCTAATTGCACACCATCATCTGTGCTCTCTATCTTCTGTCAACAACAATCACCAATTGCCTCCTCGCTTTCCTCCCTGGCCCTTAGAGTCCCTACACCTACACATTATTGTTTTAGTTAAAAATTCATTAGACCATTAGAAAGGAAGAAAAGGTTACTTTAAAAGGAAAGGTTGGCCTTGGGAGATGAAAAGTATAACTATTTAAGAAAGGGAAGGAAAAAAAGGTTGAATGGAAAGAAAGACATTGGTGAATGATCTATAGGAGTCGTCCGATAGGCCTGTATTTATAGGAAGAGAAAAGTGACACCCACTCAAAAGAATAATAAGTGTAGGGTATACAACAGGAGAGAGGTACTAACCACTGCCTGTCCCTCTTGTACTCCCCCTATATGCCATTTGCTATCCTTTTTTATAGTAAAAAATTTATTTCTCTCACGCCTTTTACGTTTCTAACTCTCCATAACAACCCAAATCCTACTACCTTTCTTTTTTCAATCTGGATTACTTTTGGAATGATTTAATCGTTTGCCTTTCTACATATTTGATTAGTACAAAAAATTAGTGCTCTTGATGTGTTAATTAACTCTTGGGATGTATTAGAATTTTATAAAAGTAATTAGGAAATAAATGTGTACTGTGGTGTGAATTGGATTATAGTATATATCTCTGCACAAAAACAGATTCTCAGTTTGAATGATCATTGCATTCTTTGCGGCTGCTGTTGTCATCATTGCATTCTTTGCGGCTGCTGTTTTCATGACATGCCATGTGCCTTACAATTTGCTCCTACTCAAATCTTACGAGATCATGTTACCAAGTCAAAACCAGCATGTTTCGGCTGTAAAATCTTCATCATTTCCGACAAGTTTTTACAATAACAACAACCGTAAAAATAATATATTAGGAGAGAATTTTTGTTGCGGGTGGGTATTCATTTAAATCTAGTTTTATTTAAATTGAGATGGTATTCAAGTAAAAAAATTTTAATAATGTTAATTTTAAATTTTAAATTTATCGAAATATTTGAAATAAAGTTTTCATTCTCATGTTTTTCAACTATTCGTTAATTTGAATTTGCATTTGTGTGTTTAAAATTTTAATAAATTATTGTAATGTTTATACAATTAACATGAAAAATTAGCAAACATAATTTGCATGATCCAATTTGATATGCAGATCTTGTTAGTTGATGATATATGAGAATGAGACCCACCATGCAAAAATACATTTACAAAATATACAAATTCATAGATGCTGCTTTAGTGGTTGAAATGACACAGAAATGAGAAATATATGTGGACGAATTAGCCTCTGCAGACTAATAAAAGAGCATATTGCTATCTTGGAGCTATATCTAACATGCCACTGCTGCTTAATTTGATTTATGTCAAAATTTAAAAGTAAAAATAACGAAAATATCTCTATTAGGGATGGTAATGGAGTGGTGCAGAAGTAAATATTGCTAAATCTATTACTTCTTCACAAGTGGCACGTTTTACTCATTCATTTGTCCCGCTCCATTATGGATATATAATCTTGAAAATTATAATCACTTTCATGGATATTGGATGCATTCATTCCTGCCCCACCCTACTCCGTTTCTATTTATCTTTAATTTTTTTAATCTTTTTTACATCAAATAAATATTTAAACATGATTTTTTAAAAACTATATATTTAAA
>CM025146.1:12300164-12310589 GCA_013467495.1 Gossypium gossypioides
CCCTCTCCCTCTCCCTCTCCACCCTTTCTACCTGTCGGTTTTCTCATTTTCGAGAAAAGGGAGACCCCCTCACTTGTTATACCCCCACACAAACAGGAATCATAAGCATTAAGTTTTGGTTTTCATTTTCTTCATCAGGTGCGTTCCCTTTCTCATCTCTTTGCATGATTCCAGATTTGGGTTTTGGGATTTCCAGTAACTTAGATGTTTTTCTCTTTTTGATTGAATATCAATTTCTCAACTATTCGTTTGATTCTTTTGTTTGTTTTGCCTATCTGTTTACCCTTTCGAACCAAGGGATTGCTGGGGTCATTGATGTTCTTTATTTTTGTGGTATTACAGTTTTAGGAGGAGGATCAAAGCTATAAAGTTAGTATTTGAATCTTTTGTTTCGTCCACACACACACACAAAAATTCAATCGGATTTACAAAGTTCGTTGACGTCAAACTACAAAATTATGAGCTTTCAAGGCCGAAATAGATCAAGAAACCCTTCACAAAGCACTCGTCAAGAATGGGTTCCTAGAGGATCTTCATCCACAACCACCACCGTTGAAGGCAGCTCAACGGCCGCCTCTAATTCAACCCCTAATGTCAACCAAACCTCAACTCGAAATGATAATAGTTACAGACAAACTGGTCGGCCCACCAACCATAGGAGAGATAGGGAAAAGGGAAGGAGTGAGACTCAGGTGGCCGTTAGGAAGGAGGTTGATCCTAATTTGCCACAGCTTGTGCAGGAAATTCAGGACAAGCTTATAAAGAGTACGGTTGAATGTATGATTTGTTATGATATGGTACCGAGGTCTGGTGCTATATGGTCGTGCTCAAGTTGTTATTCTATCTTTCACCTCAATTGTATTAAGAAATGGGCGAGGGCACCCACTTCTGTTGATTTGGTGGCCGAGAAGAATCAGGGTTTTAATTGGCGTTGTCCGGGCTGTCAGTCTGTGCAGTTCACATCCTCTAAGGAGATACGGTATGTTTGCTTTTGTGGAAAGAGGACCGACCCTCCTTCTGATTTGTACTTGACTCCACATTCATGCGGGGAGCCCTGTGGAAAGCCCCTTGAGAAGGAGCTGGGATTAGGTTCTAGGGTGATGAAGGATGAACTTTGCCCTCATGTTTGTGTCTTGCAATGTCACCCTGGTCCATGTCCTCCTTGTAAGGCGTTTGCTCCACCACGTTTGTGTCCTTGTGGTAATAAAGTTATTACAACCAGATGTTCTGATAGGAGGTCGGTTCTTACTTGTGGTCAGCAGTGTGGTAAACTTCTTGAGTGTGGACGCCATCAGTGTGAACGTATTTGCCATGTCGGAGCTTGTGATCCTTGCAAGGTTCTAATTAATGCCCCCTGTTTCTGCAAGAAAAAGGTTGAAGTTGTCATCTGCGGTGACATGGTTGTGAAGGGAAAGGTGAAAGCAGAAGATGGCATTTTTTCTTGTAGTTCAACATGTGGAAAGAAGCTTAGGTGTGGTAACCATTACTGTGCTGAAAATTGCCATCCTGGTCCTTGTGGGGATTGTGAGCTGATGCCAAGCAAGATCAGGTCTTGTTACTGTGGGAAAACAAGTTTGCAGGAGCAAAGGCAAAGTTGTTTGGACCCAATTCCAACTTGTTCAGAGACATGTGCCAAGTTCCTTCCTTGTCAAGTGCACCGATGTGACCAAGTCTGTCATGCTGGGAATTGTCCACCTTGTCTAGTTCTTGTCACCCAAAAATGCCTCTGTGGATCAACTTCTCGGAGGGTGGAATGCTACAAAACAACACTTGAAAATGAGAGATTTACATGTGACAAGCCTTGTGGGCGTAAGAAGAGTTGTGGTAGACATCGGTGTAGCGAGCGATGCTGCCCTCTCTCGAACTCTAATAGTCTTCACTCCGGTGGTTGGGATCCACACTTCTGCCAAATGGCCTGTGGGAAGAAGCTGAGGTGTGGACAGCATTCTTGTGAATCTCTTTGTCACAGTGGTCACTGCCCTCCATGCTTGGAAACGATCTTTACTGATTTGACATGTGCTTGTGGAAGAACTTCAATCCCTCCTCCATTGCCTTGTGGTACACCACCACCTTCATGTCAACTTCCATGCTCAATTCCGCAGCCTTGTGGCCATTCATCATCTCACAGCTGCCATTTTGGAGACTGTCCACCTTGTTCTGTGCCTGTGGCGAAGGAATGCATTGGAGGACATGTTGTTCTTAGGAACATTCCTTGTGGGTCGAAAGATATCAGATGTAACAAGCTCTGCGGGAAGACCAGGCAGTGTGGATTACATGCATGTGGGAGAACGTGTCACCCAGCTCCATGTGATGCATCATCCGGAGCTGAACCAGGTGTCAGGACCTCTTGTGGGCAGACATGTGGTGCCCCTCGGAGAGACTGCAGGCATACATGTACTGCACCTTGTCATCCCTCTGCACCATGTCCTGATGTTAGGTGTGATTTTCGAGTTACAATCACGTGTTCTTGTGGCCGGCTAAGCGCAACTGTCCCTTGCGATGCTGGGGGCTGTACTGGTGGTTTCAATGCTGATACAGTGTTTGAAGCTTCTATTATCCAAAAATTGCCCGTGCCTCTTCAACCAGTGGAATCAACTGGCAAAAAGATTCCTCTTGGACAAAGGAAGCTTATGTGTGATGATGAATGTGCTAAGTTGGAGCGCAAACGGGTTCTTGCAGATGCCTTTGACATCACTCCCCCAAATTTGGACGCACTTCATTTTGGTGAGAATTCGGTTACGTCAGAGGTGCTTTTTGACCTGTACAGGCGTGATCCGAAGTGGGTTCTAGCTGTAGAGGAGAGATGCAAGTTTTTGGTACTTGGCAAGAACAGAGGAACAACAATGGGTCTGAAGGTTCATGTGTTCTGTCCAATGCTGAAGGATAAGAGAGATGCTATCAGGATAATAGCAGAAAGGTGGAAGCTTACTATTAGTGCTGCTGGTTGGGAGCCCAAACGTTTTATTGTGGTTCATGTTACTGCCAAATCCAAACCACCAGCACGCATCATTGGGGCTAAAGGGTCGACCAGTACTGGGGCAGTACATCCTCCTGTTTTTGATTCTCTAGTAGACATGGATCCAAGGCTTGTTGTTTCTTTCCTAGATTTGCCCCGAGAATCTGATATAAGTGCATTAGTGTTGAGGTTTGGTGGGGAGTGTGAACTTGTTTGGTTGAATGACAAGAATGCATTGGCTGTATTTAGTGATCCTGCTCGAGCTGCAACGGCTATGAGGAGATTGGATCATGGATCAATTTATACTGGGGCTATTGCCTTTGTTCAAAGTGGTGGAGCATCATCTGCTAATAATCCATGGGGAGGAACAGGGCCAAGTTCTGCTGTAAAGGCAAATCCATGGAAGAAGGCTGTGGTGCAGGAGCTTGGTTGGAAGGAAGATTCATGGGGTGGTGATGAGTCTCTTGGTGTCACTTCAGATCCGGGTTCTGCATGGAAAGGCAAAGATGTTCCTATTGCTGCTTCAGTTAACCGCTGGAGTGTTCTGGATTCTGAAACAGGTGTAAGCTCATCTTCTGGTGCAGTTCGATCAGAAGATCCTTCAAAGCTGGCTGGGGTTCAATCCTTGTCAAAAATGGATTCAAATGCTGCCAATTCAAGTTCAGCTGGGCTGCTGGGTGGCGGTTTAAATGAAACAGAGCCATTGGAGGTTGTAGATGATTGGGAAAAGGCTTATGAATGAGAGTGAAGAGAGAAATATACCCTCTAACCTTGTGGTCAGGGAGATGGGGCTGCCCAATTTCATTTTCAAGTGGTTGGAAAAATTTCAGTTTTGTTTTGCTTGTCCAGTTTACACCTGATATTAGCATATAGGTGTTATGATGATCTTTCTAATTTTTTTTTCTCGCCAAGACTTATTCCCCTTTGGCTGTAATGGTGAATTTTTGTTGCATTTGAGAAGCAGCTAAATATACAACCTTTTTTCAATGGAGCTTTTCCAATCTTATTTATTTTATTGCAGTAGAACTGTATTATCATTACCATGGACTGAATGAACTGCTGACATACCTTGTTTAATTTTCATAAAGTGGTGGTTTCTACCTAGGAAAGAGAACTTTTAGGCACATTTATTGTTCTGTCTTCTGGTATTGTGCTTCTGCTAGATGGATGACTGGCATTAAGTTCATACCAGATGGAGGGAATCTTTCTATTGAATTTCTGTTATACAAACAGTGATACCTCATTAATAATTCTGGGCGGTTTGTGTTGAATTTGATTGCACATGTAATTCTTATAAACGAGGATAATTTTCTGCAGACATGAGAGGTGCTAAATGCATTTGTAGTAATTTGCAAAGGTGGTTGGGAGAAACTGAGGAAACTGAGGGGTCGGTAAAGAGATGTAGATGTGGAACCCAGGAGATGAATTCACTGAAGAGGCAATAACTGCGCCCTCCTACCCTGTTGCTTTTCATTTTTTCTGTATAAGTAGAAGGGAATTGACATAGGTTATTGTCCCAAAGATGAATTCACTGATGTGGTAACTTTCTATCTGTCTCTATGATTATTTCTATGTTCTAAAGCCAGATGCTTAGGGTTGCTGGATTAGCTGCTTTTCTGCAGTATAATGATGAAAACAGCAGTTAAAGTATATGTATTCCTCCAACCATTATCATATGAATGCTTTTTATAACAGACCAATTGTTGACACTTAAAACCTGGTGCTAGAATCTTGGTTGGATGGCTGTGTTGTCCATACAGTAGTCATTTTGATTAATGCTTTGGTGGAGTCAATTGGAAACAGAGTTGAATCATCAACCATGCCTTGTTTCTAAATTAGTTCCATTTCATGGACGCTAATGCTATATTTGAGATTTCTTCATTGAGAAATGATGAGGTTTGATATATCAATCTGAGCTCTAGAAAGTAGAATGAATTCATGTTGGGGAAATCCCAAGTGTAACTCCAAGGGTTCATGTTGTGTGTACTGGCCTTTTATTCATTGAAGTTCAATGGAGAAATCGAAATTTTAAAAGATTGATATCATTTCTCAAGTTTCATGGGTTGCATCCCACGTTACGAGCTATCTATTTGAAGACTTTATTAGTTTAACCAAGCTCAGGCCAAGACTAAATATGTGTCCTCTTTAAGTAATTAATAGTAGTTACTCCGAGAGAATGAACAGGTACAAAACTGCTGTCTATCTTAAATTAATAGCACGAGTGCAGAGCAAATGAGAGCTACTTGCTAAGGGAAGTTCTCAATTAGTTGCAAAGCATAAGTTGATCAATAGGGTCCATCCAATCAGTTGGGCATACTTGGGGACAGACATTGTTGTCCTCAGTTTGAGTAGCAGAGTAATGAGTCGAGCTGAATTCGAATGTATTGTATTTGCTTTGATAAAATCAAGAACCGAACCAAGTTCAAAATTTTCAGAATACGTATATATATATACCATTCTTGTTTGCTTCATTAGCTATATATAATTGAACTCATGTTTACTCAGCAATAACTGCTAGCTCTATATTAACAGGTTTTTTATATTTGAAAGCACTCATCTTCATATGATCTGCGGATGCAAAAGGCTTTGGTGGCTTAGTGAGACTGTCTGCTTCACCTTCCAACATTTGAATCACAACTTTCATTGAAGGACGATCTACTGGATACCATTGAATGCACCAAAGTCCAACAATCGTAAGTTTTCTTGCAATCTCAGAATGGCTTTCGTTTTCAATTCTTATTCCTGTCTCTTCTCTGTTGTCCAAATGATTATACGCCCATTCTGGGAAGTACACCTGGCTTGTGTTCTCCACTGTGACATCGATGTTTTTTCTCCCTCCAACCATTTCAAGTAGTAGCATTCCGAAACTATAAACATCTGATTTATATGAAACGTTCCCAAAGTTCCTAGATAAGACCTCGGGTGCTATATAGCCCATGGTTCCTCTGGCTGCTGTCATAGAAACTGCACTTTGATCCTTGGAACACAACTTAGCTAGACCGAAGTCAGATATCTTAGGATTGAAGTTCTGGTCTAACAAAATATTGTGAGGTTTGATGTCGAAATGTAGGATCCGTTGCTCGCAACCTTGATGTAGGTATTCAATCCCTTTGGCTATACCTAAGGCAATATCTTGAAGCTTATTCCAACCAAGGACATGATTCTCACCCTTGGCTGCAAATATGAACTTCTCTAATGACTCATTCGGCAAGTACTCATAAACAAGTGCTCTTTTATATCCATCAGCACAAAATCCGACTAAGCGAGTCACGTTGACATGGTGGATTCTGCTCATGGAGCCCACTTCGTTGATGAACTCTTCCCCATTGCCTTTGGAGTCATTGAGGATCTTAACAGCTACCAAAACATCATTAGAAAGCCTTCCTTTGAACACGGTTCCATAACCACCCTGCCCGAGTTTGTCCTTGAATTCATTTGTTATCCTCTTAATATCAGCAAAAGAGTATCTTGAGGGCTTAAAAGCTTTACAATCTTCCAAAAACTTTTCAATCTTGCCTTGGCTCTCTTTCTTTTTCTTCTCCTGATGGTATACATAGTATAGTCCAATGACAGCCAGTAGAATAAGAAACGAAGCTAGGATTGCACCTGCAGATAAAATATGCTCCAACTTAGTACGTTTCCTCTGATAGCAACTTAAATAGAGGAGAACTGCAATGAAGTTGACAACACACACAAGCCTTGTGTAAAATCGTATGCAATAACAGAGAGAAACATTGCATACCTGTAATAATTAGCTTTACCTTTGTAGGAAGCCCTGTAAAATAATGGAAGGAAATGTATCAGCTTTCTGTGTTCCTAAATATAATTTTAACCATGACCAAGCGTGTAAAGGCATGCAAGTTAGTGTTACTATGGTATCAGGGGATGAGGAAGAAAAAAGGAGTTATATATAGTGAGATTGGTAGGGAACAATAAAATTATGAGTTTTTAACATTCTAATCATAAATCAAGAGCAGGATGATCTTAGCACAAGAGATAGGACCAAATAATTTAATACTCGGAGTGTGTTAGAATTCATATAATATGAGTAATTAAGGTGTCAGTTTATGTAAACATAAAATATAATTATGATACAAAAAGTAATATAAATACACAAATAAAGCATAGTGAATCTGTAAATTAAATGCTGGGTTTTAGAAGTTACTGTGTTTAATTCCTGGAAAAGCTTTTTAACGTTATTATGACCTATTTAACTTTCTTGATTTAATAAGAGAGTGACGTATAGCCAAAATTCTTGTAAGATCAATTAAGGTTTCTTCAGTAAACAATGAACTCCACTTTTAACTCACCCAGCCTAGACTCTTAAACGTGTCAAATTATTGGTTTAAGTTCATAAACTAGTATATAGTATAAGGTTAACTATCACTAAATATGTAATTATACGTATAGTAGGTTGCAAATAAACCAAAAAAAAATGTAACTTATTGTTCAGAATAAAATGTAATTGTACTCGCAAATTATTCTCATTGAAGGAGTAACTAGTTGGTTTACAAATTTGTAGCTTTTCGTTCACTACTGGTTTTAGTTTTTAAACTTGTAAAAGTAAATAATTGAAAACATAAGTAAGCAGCCAAGAAACAAACAAGACAGTTGAAGTAGAAGGGCATGTACCTGTTTGGGTGCTGGGTTTGGGGGTGTCATAACACTCTGTTTGAGGTGGTGTACTAACATTCTTCAGTCTACAACTTCTTCCTTGTGCTTCACATTCAATGCACAAGGGTTTGGACCATTGTAAGCGAATACCAGATCCAAAATATCGAGGAACTGCTAAGATGTCAACAAATTTGGTGCAATTGACGAGGTTAAAGTTGTTGCGAGTATCGGAAGGTAAATCTATAATTGGACAGGCACCGACTCCATAGCTATCTTTGTCTGACTTTTCTGAACAATTGAACAAGGTAATGTTTTCTAGTTGTTCGAAGAATTTGAACGGGGATGCTGATAAATTGAGAGAAGGAAGCTGCTGATAGAGGCAAGTCTCACCATCCGGACCAGATACGTCAATTGTCTGTTTTTCGTAATCTATATACTGGACTGCCATCTTCACTGACCGTGGCAGGTGGAGCATGGTCTGTTTATTTTGGGAGCAGGAGAGTTGGAAGCCAGAATCAGGGTAGCCACAGCGCTGGTCTTTTAACCAGAAGGGAAATCGGACAGGTGGGCCGTGGCGTTTGCAGTTTGTGACCTTGCATATTTCAGAATCTAGTGCTGCTACACCACCTTCATCCACCATCAACATGAAGGCAACAAGGAGAAGGAACATCATCCCTGTTAACTTGGGGTAGGATCAGTTTAGAAAGGCAAAGAGATGTGGTTTGTGGTTTTAGCATTTATTATTGCATGCAGATATCTAAGAAAATTCCAAGCTGCCTGCTCGCCGACCTTTGGATTGGACTGTTTCAAACTGCATACGCGTAAAAAGTAATATATGCCTCAGATCCAGTAAAAAATAATATATGCCTCAGATCCAGTTCAGTTCAATTAATCAAACCATTAACCGATACAAAGCACAATAGATGAAAAACCTACAAAGCCAAAAAAAATGGATAAAATTCACACATCCTTTCTTTCACTCAGCTGATCAACTCTGAAATGGAAAGGGTATAAGACAGGTGAAATTAGTAGATATCCAAAAATGCAAAAAGCAAAATGAGGAATGTGGAAGTCAGAGTCAACAAATTTAATTTCAGGTATTAATTGCGTGAAATTAAACCAAAGACTTGATGCGGCTGGCATGACTGGGCTTTTGTAGTCCCAGTGCTTGGAAAATTCCAAGCTCTCTTTGGCCTGATATATTGACTTATATGAACTGCAAACGCGTACACGTAAAGCTATACGCTCCCATTGCAATCAAACAAAGCGACCAACATCTTCACTAAACTGTAAACTTCTTTTGGGAGGATTTACGTTTATCATCTTCTCGTCATTCTTCTTCTTCTCTTGGCTTATTAAATTCTAACATGTTAACAAAAGTTGCAGCAACATTAGGCTTGCTTTCTCTTGCTGCTTTCTCATTTTTTGAAGCTGTTAATGGTGCAAGACGACTCACAAGTGTAGGCTGTAACCCCTCTTCCTGCGGAAATTTAACCAACATCAGGTTCCCTTTCAGATTAAAAGCCGACCCTCCCCAGTGTGGCCATCCTTCCAATGAACTGATTTGCCAAAATAACCGCACCTTTTTGAGCAATAATTTGGGTTTCTACGTTGCAGACATCTTTTATGATGGCTTTGGAACAATTCGATTGGTGGATCAGAGTCTGGACGCTAAACAATGCTCCATTCTTCCTAAATCCCTTGAATGCGGAGAAGTTACTGATTTTATCTATTTTGTGAGTTGCCGAGCACCCATGGCCTCTTCTCTCTACGTCGACGCCGCTCCTTGCGCGAACGCCTCCTCTCCCTACCCTTACTTTTATGCTTTATTTAGCGCCGACTCGCTGAACGCCACTGGTTTTGATGAGTCTTGCACCGTGGAAATCCAGGTGCCGAAACCCGTTCGGTTGCAGTCTTCTAACATCAGCGCTCTGCGTCGTCTATCTATTTTCGATATTCACCGGGAGCTTCTCATGGGTTATGACGTGCCATGGGCATGCGCATACACGCCCCGTTCCAGCAACAGCATCACACTTGCCAAAATGTAACACTTCACAACAATCAATCAATTTTATGTTGCCAATGTTGTTGAGGGGAGTCTTTGAAGTGTCCACCATACTTCAATAATTGCTCCTAAAGAAATCGACTTTCTCAACAATGATAAATTTCCTTTTTTACTTTATGGAAAAACGAACATTTTATTTATTGAATTAGTCTTTGAAATGTAGATTATGGCGGTTGAAGTTCATCCTCTACAATTACTTCAATAGCTTTCGAATATTTTTTGCCCACGCCTTTCCAACGCAGGACACTTATATTTATTATTACACTTCAAGTATGCTGCTTTTCAGCCTTCCATTAATTTAGTTTGTTGGAATTCCCTTATTTCTTGCTTTAGAATTACTAATCTTCACTCATTTTCACTTGACAGGGACTCAGGTTATCTTCCTTATTCTAACAGGTGAGAATCAAATTTACCAACACTTTTTTTTTTTAAAATTATGCGATTATTAATATAGTCAATCATTGGTTTTCATTATATAATTATAACTTATGGATAAAATACATAATTTTTATTTCTTTAATTTCAATTTCTTTCATGGACCTGACATACAATTTTTTTCTATCATCTATAATAACTTAAAAAGTCTTTAATTGAGTTTTTAAGTTCAGTGTGGAATCAACATAACTCTAATTCAGATAAGACAAGAATTTTTTGCCTTTATGCTTTTTATGTTGATGCCTTTGTATTACTGATTTTCTTGTACAGGAGTTGCTATTGCTATTAGAACTCTAATCGGGGTTTCAAGCTTGATTATAGTTGTAGTATTTAAGTTTCGCAGAAGACACTTGTG
>CM025146.1:12334924-12345700 GCA_013467495.1 Gossypium gossypioides
CGGTCTAAAAGCTAAGCTATCTTTTACTTGGGAGGATCTGGAATTGTAGAGGGTAGGCGCCACCCATTCTTTGACTTTCCCAAATGGATGCTTGTGATCAAGATAACTGCTACATTTATTTGAATATGAAAATGCCCAATCTACCTTTGCTTTTGCTTCAAATATTATTCTCTGTTTCCTTTCCAAATTCCCATCCCTATCCATATCACATTAAAGCTAAGATAATATAAACTCAACAAGGTAATAGTACTGTTCCATTCCATGCCATCCCTTATTTCTATATTTTAGATCACTTCTTTGCATTATTGCCATCTTTTTGACAACCTTAGTATGCAAACTCGCACTATAACCTAATTTATCGAGTCTTCTCATGATACATAATTCGAAATTGTTCTGTTTGGATATGAAATAGGGTTGCATTACATTATAGGCAAGTTTAGGATATCATTAATCAACTTTTAAGTGTAGGAACAAAATAAGGATATCTTTTCTTTGGATTGTTACATGTTTTGCTTCTGTTTCTTGTTTCATAGCTGAAATTGGGACCATAAAATGTGATATAGACGGCTGATAATTGACCCTTTGTAGGAATTAGGATTACATGTCTTTAGAAATGTTGAGAGCTCATTTATCAGTAAAAGTATCATGGAGGCTCCTGTGTATTATTACTCAGATTGTATTTTGCTTCTCTCTATTAAAAAAATTGGGTAAATTAATCCATGTATGTTAAATCAAATAACAAATCAATCTTATTTGTTAAAAATTTATCCATTTGTACTGTTAAAAATTGTGTGGTTAACGGAATGACCAGACAATGATACATGACTAGTCACATGTGTACCGCTGATGTACAAGAATTAGTTATAAATAATAAAAATGGATAAAATTTTTAACAAAAGAATCAATTTGCTTTTTGATCTGTCTGATTTATCCAATACAATCCGACTTTTAGTATAGGGTACTCCACGGTAACTTTTTTTCATTATTTTTCCTATTCATTTAATTTCTCTAAAAAAAACAATTTTTTTCTATTTCAGGCCGGAGTAGTTTTAACTTGGCAAAAAAGCTTGCAATCGGTAATATACTCCCCCGATTCTCCCCTGTTCCATTCATCTCTTCTGGCAGTGTGTTGCTGCATTTTCATCTTCTTTTTCACCAACTTGATACGAATTTTCAATAAACGCAGGTTTTGGAGCGGCTGCTGGAGGCATAATAATCTCGGCCATCGCTTTCTATTTCTGGTTGCGCCATCGCCGTGGAAAGGAGTTCTTTAAATCATCTTATGCATGGAGCAAAAGCTTTTCCGATCGTTCTTTCATGATGGATCCTGAGAAGGTCAAAAGCTTGGCTGGTGTCCATCTCTTCACCTATAAAGAACTTGGAGAAGCTACCAACAATTTTGATTCCAATAAGGAACTTGGTGATGGAGGCTTTGGAACCGTATATTATGGTAAGAAAAAGATACAAAACCGAATCATTAGATTGTCGATGTTCTATTATTCTCTCATCCATCTTCCTTGTCTAGGCAAACTTCGAGATGGACGCGCCGTTGCGATTAAACGTTTATATGAAAACAACTACAAGAGGGTTGAGCAATTCATGAATGAAGTTTGGATCCTAACCAAATTGCATCACAGAAATCTCGTATCGCTTTACGGATGCACCTCTCGTCACAGTAGGGAACTGTTGCTGGTATATGAATATGTTTCTAATGGCACTGTTGCCGATCACCTTCATGGACAACGTGCTAAACCGGGTGCACTCTCTTGGTCCATTCGCTTAGATATAGCCATAGAGACTGCAGACGCACTCAGCTATCTCCATGCTTCTAAAACCATCCACCGTGATGTGAAAACCAACAATATCCTCCTCGACAACAATTTCACAGTTAAAGTTGCTGATTTCGGACTGTCTCGTCTTTTTCCAACTAATGTTACCCATGTTTCCACTGCTCCACAAGGGACTCCCGGTTATGTCGATCCCGAATATCACCAATGCTACCAGCTTACCGAGAAGAGTGATGTGTTTAGCTTTGGGGTTGTACTCGTTGAGCTAATATCATCAAAACCAGCCGTTGACAT
Source organism: Gossypium gossypioides (assembly GCA_013467495.1). Classification (NCBI taxonomy): domain Eukaryota; kingdom Viridiplantae; phylum Streptophyta; class Magnoliopsida; order Malvales; family Malvaceae; genus Gossypium; species Gossypium gossypioides. The sequence continues at coordinate 12,337,006 of CM025146.1, forward strand.
CACGAGGCACAGACACGAGATCAATTTGTCGAACATGGCTATCAATAAGATTCAAAACCGAGCATTACATGAACTAGTGGATCCATCTCTCGGGTTCGAATCGGACTACAAGGTTAGGAAAATGATAACGGGTGTAGCAGAGGTGGCATTCCAGTGCCTGCAAAACGAGAAAGAGATGAGACCAACAATGGCACGAGTGTTGGAGGCCCTAAAGGGTATACAAAATGAGGATTACAATAAAGCGAAGACAGAAGAGATGGATATTTCAGCAGATGATGTTGGGTTGTTGAAGAGTGGACCATTGCCACATTCTCCAGATTCTGTGATGATAAAATGGCATAGCTCATCTACAATACAGTCAAATAGTACGAGTTAACTTAAATTTCACTAAATTTCGAGGCATATAGTAAAGGAAACACTGTCAACCCGTACTATAATTGTTCTTTCCATTTGTGCTTCACCTTGAATGGTAAATGGGATGTAAATATTATATAGGATAAGCGGTGTATGAAAAGCGTCAGCTTTGGCATTCAAATTTTCAGCTGATTCCAGCTTTTTGATTAACAAGTTGCATAAATTAAATAAACAAATTAATTGTTTAATTTAATACTTCTGACAAAGGATATATTCTTTAGGCTTTTAGTATGTTTAAGGAACTTTGAGCTAGACATGTTTCTTTCTTTGTTTACTCCTTGTAGGCAAATATATAAATATGAATTTATGTTGAATGGGTTGAAAATTTCATGTCCCTCAAAAAGTAAAGAGTTAAAATCTAAATGTTTTGTTATAACACTGTTAGTGTCTACAAACATTATGTTTTCTTCATTCTAATAGAATAGAATTATAATAGAATGCTATTATGTAGGAATGAAATAGAGCTTTAAAAGAGTATTGCAATAATTTGGTTGCATGGAATAGACTGATATTGTAATAATATTTCTATGTTTGATTCAAAGAAATAGATACTTTAATAGCATGAGAAAAAGAATGAAATCACTAATATATCCTTTAAATTTTTTATAAAAATATTCAACTATGTTTAAAGACTTAAATGAACAATATACCTTTTTATTTTAAAAACTAAAATATCCAAAAATGTTAAAATTTTGAAATGACCAATATGCCTTTTTTATAATTTTTTAATATATATATATTTATCAAACATAATATTCTTGATTATATTGTAGGGAACTTAGACTCTACACTAACCAAAATGATGTTAATTTTACCTTAAAATATATTCTAAGAACTAATATCGTTAGTATTATAAATTGTGAGGTGAAAATGGTAAAGGAAAAATATGATATTTAATTTGCCATGATGAAATTATTATAATTGCATTCAATAATAAATATTATGCTCAGAGAATCAAAAACTTTCTAGCGAGAGGTCAAAATAAATTTAATTTGAATGACCTAAAATTATAAGTTTAAACAATTGAAAAAAATCTTTGAAACCTGAGAGAAATCTTCTATCATTGAGGTTTTGAATTGCTAAAGCCTAATAAGACCAAAAGATTTATAGAATTTGATTATAATTGATGCATTAAAATAGTTGATGGTGATTGTTTGATTCGGGTATGCTTGATATAGATCTGTGAGTTGTAAATTGAATGTCATTATGATAAGTAGAAGAAAGTTACAAAAATTGGTATGCTTAAGTAACATATAGTATTTGATGATCTTGTACATTGTTTAAGCTCGCCTTGTTGATTTTTGAGTGCCATGTCTTAGCCAACAACATGTCAAACTAAGGTTGCATTTATACTTGCATAGTATTAAGGTAAATATAGTAACTTTCAAATGAACTTATTAAGCATTCTATATGCTTACTCTAGTTGCTTTCTTCCTTTGTAGATTGTCACTTTGCAGAACTCCCGAGTCAGATTGAAGAGAAGCTCACACTATCATCAAATCGGTAAAGTTGTGCTCATTTTGGTTATAGTGTTGTGACATGCATATAGGATCAACGTGTCACTTGAATTGAGAACAGAATGTATGTATTAAGAAGTAGTTTTGGTAATGTTTCTGTTTGCACTTGGTTGATGTTGGATGTTAAGTTGATAAATGACTTAGATGATGCATGTTTAGCTATGTTTGATGTTATTAAAAAGCGTGATCATGAATTTGTATGAATTGATAAGTTGAGGATTGGAAAGGGAAGTAGTTAAAGCATAACAAGATGACATATAAGCTAGAATTGGTATGTTTAGGTGTAAAGGTGAGTTAGAACTCCATTGATGATTTTGTGATAGTTGATATATTCAATACTTGATTGTAATGGTTATGTGATCTTGTTGACATAAAATGGTATGGAATCGAGATTTTTTTTTTATTGTAAATGGATGTATGAATCAATTAAGTTGAGTTGCAAGTTATTAAGTTGGAACCAAATGATATTTTTGCTAAAACAGGGGTCTCGTCATGACATCATGACTTGGTGACGTCATGACGTGGAAATTTTAAAGTCGTGACATCGATCTATGAATTTCAAAACTTTACAATTCGGTCCTAATTCATTCTCGGGTTAACTAACAGCTTTCGTAAGCTCATGTAGGACCCAAAAATAATTGGGATACATATTTAGAATGTGAATGATATTTGTTTGCTTATGTGATTGGTTGAATGTTGTAATATTGTCTAAAGTTGCTTCGACAACGAATGTTGTATCCTACAGCTCGGACCCGATGATCAGGTTGAGTGATGGGTGTTACATACCCTCACATGATATTGAGCAACACAATGGATACAAAACCGTAGTAAAAATCTAAAATTTCCTAACTAAGATAACAAATCATCAAAGAAATTGAGCCATAGAAATCAATCCATTTGAGGGTGTCAAAATTGTGAAAAAAGAGAGAAAAAAAAGATAAGGTTTGAAACATAAAGATACTTGAGATGAGAGTGTAACACCCCTTACCCAGTTCAGTCACTGGACTTGAGTTACGGAATACTACAGTCACTATCGAAACAAAACACATTCAATTCATATCTATTATTTCAAATAAACATGGAATTACCTTATAAGTACCCAATTAACATTCAAATTAATCATAAACCATACATTCATAGTCAATTCAATTCAATTCATAATCACCAAATACAATATTTCTCAGGCCTCATACGAGCTTATATATGTTCCAGTAATCTTGTTTGTAGAAGTCAGGATTCTCATTAGATAAACTTTGCATACAATTGTTTTCTCATAAAGTTTGCAATATAAATCTTAGACGTTGATCATATTCATTTATTTTCCTTGAGTAAATCAGAATGTCATCAGTACGAAACAATAAATATTTGTTATTTATAATAGTTTCTTTCAAATGTGTGTAACCAATAAGAAATTTCAAAGTTTCATCTTTCTTTTTCATAATTAGGACCGAAGCATCTTAAGGTGACACACTCAATTAAATGAACTCTTGGTTTAATAGCTCTAGCAATTGAGTCTTCAATTCTTTTGATATTTTCGGTGCTATTCTATATGATGTAATAGATATTGAAGTAATTTACAGTGCTAATTCAATAACAAATTTAACTTTTGTTTTAGGCGATAACTCTGACAAATCTTCTGAGAACATAGTAAATAATCTATTAACTGTCAAACTTGTTTTATCTTCAATATCTGTATTCTGGTATCTAAAATACAAGACCATTTCTAATTAGTTTTCGAGCAGATAACACTAGTGGAACATTCAAATATGTCAACACTAACATTAATTGATTCACTCTTCTGATATCAATACAATTCTCTTCTGTTTATAGTTTCTACCATATCGTGTAAAGTCAATCAATTCATATCGAGAATAATATCAAATTTATCAATAAAAATAACATCAGATTAGCAGAAAATTCATAGTTCCGTATTTTCAGTGAACACTTTTTACATATATCAATATTGATAACATCTCTGTAACAACCCGCTTGGTGTAGATCGTATCAATATGTTGTTTGGCGTAGAGTTGAATAAGCCAAGGTAGAAGAGGGTGAGATTGGCGAACTATTTGTTATAAGTTTGGGTGGCGTATTGCGTGGATTCGATAGTGCGCTCATTTGCCGAATGCCTTGCTGGAATTTGATATTTGATGAACTCTTTTGTGTGACAATCCGCTAACCCCAAATACTTGGGACAAACTCGTTAGTTCGTAGATTGCTAGACTTGTTTTTTATGTTTTAGCGTGAAAATATAGCTCGGTGAGTATCGTTAGACTTTAGTTAAGACCTAGTTGGAATTGAACTAGTGTACTGTAGATGGTAGCTTGATGTGTTTAGGTAGCTAAGTGACTTGTTTTGTTGGCTTGTTTTCGAGTACAAGCAACATTTTACTACTCACTAAACTGATTAGTGGTAGTAGTTTAGTTTGGTAGACGTTTAGACAAGCCTATTCTCGGGTTTCAGGGGCAATAATGGGATTTTTTAACTCTCCCACTAAGCCTTGTCACCACTGTCTGTGCTATATAAGGGTACCGGTAGTTGACATGCTTGACCTTTGTTTTTCTTTGTGTCCTATTCTAAGTGTTTGGAAAGTTTTAAAGTATCTTTGTTAGAGAAGGTGAGGAAGGTTTCCAGTAGTTAACCAAGACACCCTTGTTATGTACCAGCTTACTGGTAATTTCTGGAAAGCCCTTAGGTTGTTGTCGAAGGGATTTATGTTTTTGTATTAGGCATGCATGATTAAATTAGATAAATGGTCTAATGGTTGTAACCATTTTTTGTTTAGCTTAAGAAGCTAGTGAATGTTTGAGCAATCGAGGCAAAGGACTAGTAGAGTAGATTCTGTTCTAAAGTTGCTGGTGAGTTCCTTCTTACTTCCTTTGAGTAATGAAACTTCTATGATATGTGAGTTATGTGCGATAAGTTAATCTTATTGTAAATGAGTCGATGGGTTGTGTCTAGACGTCTGTGTGAGTACGACCATTTTAAAAACACCTTTCTTGTTGCACGAACCCAGTACCAAAAAAATTATGATATGTGAAAATTGTGGAAAGGAAATCTATATGTGATGCATCCGGTAGGGCAACTATATTACAAACTATATTGCACATACAATTCATTAATCGATAAATTGGCAACTTGAGACTATGAAACATAAGAGTGGGCTCTATCACCACACATCGAATACAGGGATCTCTAACACACCAATGACTCGAAAAGTTGAACATATCCAAAAAGTGTAGCAACAAGCTAACACTCTCCAACACACCAACATATCTAGATGAATATAGCTTAGCTCACATTCCCTTATCTCTCCAAACTATCTTGAGCCTTAATGCCCCAAATCACAGTACAATGGTGAGTACTTACAAATCCTATGGCACGCCAACTATATCCAATGGTCTCAAAAGGTCACAAGGCCAAAGTATCCACAATTATACACAAATTTACTTACCGTTTTCTACACAACATCATCACTATCAGTTGACATGTTTAACATGTTCACAACTGATGTATTTCACAAGAGCTAACATCCACATATATCACATGTAACATTAACGCATCATTTTACTCAATCCACAACACATAATCACAATTTTTGCAAGATAAATGAGAGGAGTAAGAAAGCTTGCACTCAAAACTTAGGATAGGGGTTTAGGCTACTCCTAAGCTCCTGTTTAGCACTATCAGTCATGTCTACAAGAGTGATTTCGAAACACTCTTCGTTCATTATTTTGCTTATTTGTCGAAATCTTAAACTAGTTTTTCCTTGCCATTCGCTTTACTCGAAGAGGGTCTTGACTATTCTAAAGCTTCACACATAAAAACCACACAATATACACAATTAATTTATAGCTATGAACACATCTCAACAAGTAAAAATGCTGGTCTAAGTTAGTTCCTCTTAAAACTAAAATTTTTGACTAGCATAGTTGAAACTCAAATATCTTAATTCCTACTCATCCCCATTGCTTAAAACCGATTCTAATAATCTAGTTACTCACCTAAGAATAATCCTCAACCTTCAAACCACACAAAACTGCTCAGATTCATGGATCCAAAAATTTGACATATATGGCCAATTTTTAACGAACACTCAACAAAACCTTCAAATTCTTTAAAGAAATTCATAGAGAATTTAAAAACCTTCTAATCACAACAAAACAAGTTGAAAAACACTTTGAAACATTAATTTCATTCAAAATCCCAGAGTCCACCATTAACGACCCAAATTTTGACTTCTACCCATAACCTTTGATTCAATAACTTAAAACTCGATTTAAATACCTAGATTACCTCAAAAATATTAGAAAAACAAAATATTACCTTTATTGAGGGAAGAACGAATGATTGATTGAAAGTTTGAAAAAACTTACTTGGAGAAGAATCAATGAATTTATTGGTGTTTTTGGTGTTTTCTTTAAATTGAAAGGGGTTTATGTTTGAAAGATGATAGAAAAAAAGAGATTGGATTAATGAAGGCCAAAAATTGAAGGATGAAGTTTAAAGGTTTTTCTCTTTAATGGATGACACAAAGAAACGGGTGAAGAGGTGTTTCTCTTTTTTATTTTTTTCTTTCACATCAAAAATAGGGTGAAAGGGGAAATATGAGTTGATTTTAAAACTTGGTATAATTGCTTTAAAGCTACTCCTAAATTTAACCTTTTTACAAAACAATCCCCTTTTTAAAATTTAAAGTCCATTTCAAACTATTTTCATAAATTAGTTTAAATTTTCTAAAGCCATAGACGAAGATATTTTTGGGTTACCATATTCTGAATTTTCAAACTCATTTTGTGCCATAATTCCAAAATTACCCTTGAAACTTCTAGACCCAAATTTGAGATGTGACAATTTTACTACTTACTAAACTGATTAGTGGCAGTAGTTAAGTTTGGTAGATGTTTTGGCAAGCCTATTCTCGAGTTTTAAGGGCTATAGTTTGATTTTTTACCCTCCCATTAGGCCTTGTCCTCGCTATCTGTGCTATATAAGATCCCGTTAGCCGGCATGTTTGACCTTTGTTTTTCTTTGAGTTTTTTTATAAGTCTTTGAAAATTTTTAAAACATCTTCGTTAGAGAAGACGAGGAAGGTTTCTAGTAGCTAACCAAAACACCCTTGTTAAGTACCAACTTATTGGTAATTTCTGGAAAGCCCTTAGGTTGTTGTCGAAGGGATTTACGTTTTGCATTAGGCATGCATGATTAAATTAGATAAATGGTTTGACGATTATAATTGTTTGTTATTTAACTCAATAAGGTAGTGAAGGTTCGAGCAATCGAGGCAAAGGACTAATAGATTAGATTCTATTCTAAATTTTAAGGTGAGTTCCTTCTTACTTTATTTGAGTTATGAAACTTCCATGATATGTGGGTTATGTGTGGTAAGTTGCTCTTATTGTAAATGAATCGATGTGTTGTGTTTAGACGTGTGTGTGAGTATGACCATTGTAAAAACACCCTCATTGTTGCATGATCCTAGTACTAGAAAATTTATGATATGTGAAAATTTTGGAGAAGAAATCTATATGTGATGCCTCTGGTAGGCCAGCTATATTGCAAACAGAGTCTCACGAAAAAGTTGTGGTTTTTTTCTTACGAGTACTGACGCTTGTTGATTATCGATGTACTTACGAGTGCTATCAAGTGCACTGTAGTTTTAACTGGAGTACGAAAGTACTATTAGAAGCACTTATTCAAGATTTAGGACATTCATGTTATCACAACACTTACAATAACTAAAGCATGTATCAAATTCATTTTAATTCCAAGCCAATTTCACAATTTCACCAAGTTACACTATTTTTAATTTAGTCATCTATCTCGACAATAAATCAAATTCATACCAATACGATTCGATCAGTCATAATCAACTATAAGTTCATTAAAGATCTTAAACTTAAATTCATCATACTCAGTTTATCAGTCAAATTATCATTTTCTTATAATTTAGTCCATATCTCACCTTTTGTACCAATTTGCAAACAATTTAAATTACTATCTAACATACATAATTTAATGGTTAAGTTATGTAACCGTTTAAATACAATCATACCATATGGACTTATTAGGTACCAACAGCAACAATTGAAGTGTCATAGACTAATTCACAATTTTCCTTTTTTTTTTCCAATTATCTACCGGTTGATTCAATTCTTGATCTATACAGTAATTTATTTCAAAATATCAGTGCCAATTACCTTATATAATCTTATTCAAGGCATATGAAAACTTAATTTCATTTTACATAAATTTCCTAATGTTTTATAGTTTATGCAATTTAATCCATAAAACCAGAACTATCATATCATTCACATTTAAGCCCCATTTTACAATATGATTTCAAATACATCCTTCTACAACCCTCTAATTTTAGTAATTATAGAAATTTCATGTCAATTTCAAAATATTTTTGTTTTAGTTCCTAAACTCAAAATTGAAAAATTTCACATTGTAAACTAGTTCTTAATCAAATCTAAGCTTACAATCAAGCCATTTAACAACAAAAACATCAAAAAACCATCAATGAAAACATTTCAAAACTTAGACAATTTTACGATTTTATAACCAGGTTAGCTAAATTGAGTTACAATGATCTCAAAAACATAAAATTTATGAAAAACAAGCTTGATTTGCTCACTGTGCAAGAGGGAAAAGCATGACCGAAAACTTAAAGCTTTAACTATGGAGGATTCTGGTGGGAGAGAAGAAGTGAAGAAGATGGTTGTTTGTTTATTTTTAACATATAAAATTAATAATTTAAT
>CM025146.1:12348384-12375337 GCA_013467495.1 Gossypium gossypioides
GAGCCACAAATACCCTGGTTGTTGTGAGTATCCCTTTTTCACAAGACGAGCTTTATGTTTCTAGACACTTCTATCACACATAATTTTTTTACCAGAGCTTGGTCATAATTGAATAAAAGACCCTGATTTATTTTAAATTTTCTAATTTGATTTTACGACATTCTATCTAGACTAAATTGTAAGTTTCTAGGTTAAAGTGGGCATTAGACTTAATTATTGAATCCTAGTGTGGCCGGTTGAGAATTTATTTGGGAAGGAACTAGTCTAGTCAAATTTTGACTATATTTTCTTGAATTAGAACATGATGGTTAATGACTGGAAGACATCATGATTATGATTTTAAAATTTCATTTTTTTGTGAGAAGGTGGTGGACAGTGACGATTTAGGAGTATGGGAAGCAGAATCAGGGGACATTCTTCTTATTCTTTCATTCTTGTTTTCCTCCATTCTCTCTTCTGGTTATTTTGGGCGATAGATAGATAAGTATGGAGAAATCATCTTGCATGTGGGCAGAGATTCACGATTTAGTTGGATAAATTGTCAAATTTGTGAACTAATGAAGGAGGAGGTCCAAGCATCAAAGGAAAATGTAATTGGATGGAGGAGGATTCAACTTCCTAGTATTTTGTTGGTGAGTTCTTGAACTCAAACCTTCAATTTTTGTCTTGCATGTTTCAATGTGATGATTTGGATTGTAATTCTTGGAAAATTTTGTTGCATGTTCTACTAATGTCAACATGGGGCTCTGTTGTGAGATCTTCGCTGTAAGATGATGCATGTTAAGTTTTAGTATGCATATGCATGTCTGGTTACGAGCATAAGCTTGTGGTATTGATGAGATGTTTACTAGGTAAATTGCTACTGATTATGTTGTATTATTGAATAGTCCACTGGTAGTAATGTGTTTTAGTAATTGTGATGGAATAATTGGTATGTTATATTTTGTTCTAGTAAACGGTATGATTAGTTAAATGTGTGAATGCATTGAATGTTAGACAAGTGATATCTTGATGTGAATAACTTGCATGTGGAGCATGGTAGGTATGTGATGATTGGAGATGAAAGAATAAAGGATGTCATGTTGTGCACTTTGTACCTCATGTTATTTGGCTTTGTGGAGGTTCAGGTGTCACGGGGACAGACCTTTCGTCTCGCAATCCGTGCGGCCTTAGGCAATCCGTTCGCTCCAAACTTGCCTAAGTCAGCCTTTACGCCCAAAAGTGAGGATTCTTTTAGAACTCCTCCAAGGAACCGATTTGTATAGCGAAAGCGATTGTGCCAAAAGAAGCTACAAATGAACAACAGAAAGCCAAAGAAAGAATGCACACAAGGTGTTTGAGTAAATGCTCAAATAATTATATTACTCTTAAGAATTCAGCTTACAATGGATGAGTACAAATAAGGGGGAGACTCTCTATTTATAGTTGAGCTCCCCCAAAACGAACGGTCAAGATACATTTACATTGACGAATGAGATTAACCATATCCCTTGATTTTAGCGATTTACAAGATATGCCATATCAAATCAAATCAAATCTTTACAAGATATAATTCCCTCAATCTTCTAAGATAGTTACCCCAAGTTGCCATATCTTCATTATCGGGCCAACCGGGCTTCAATATGATAGGCTTCTTTAACAGTTCTTTAAATCGGGCCAGTTCTCGTGGGCTAAATGTTCCCCATCTAATTGATAGACCTCCACGGGGCGCGTCTTGTGCCATGGTCACGGGCTTTGTACTTTGGCCCATGACACGGGTGGATGGTATGGGGAATGACCAAGCATGGTCAAGTTAAAAGTATGAGACTCTGCAGAGTCTGTGGGTTTAAGCCTCATGTATGTATGCAGGTTCCATGGCCATAGACATATGCATGTTATGATAGTTCGTTGGACTTGTCCTCATGTTTCAAGTTATGAAAGTCCGCTGGACTTGTCCTCAATTTTCAAGTTATGGCATTCTGTTTGACGTGTCCTCAAGTTTTCAAACAAGAGTCCGCATGGAGAATATTTCAAGGAAGAGTCCGCAGGAAAGGACTATCTTTTAAGCAAGAGCCTATAGGAACTAATTGTAAGTATGAATCCTCACGTATTATTTCACCAAGTATGAATCCACAATGAATCCTATTGTATGAGTTCACCAAGTATGAATCCATAAGTACAAGTCCACTAAGTATGAATCCTCATGTATGAGTTCACCAAGTATGAATCCACAAGTATGAGCCCACCAAGTATGGATCCTTATGTATGAGTTCACCAGGTATGAATCTGCATGTGTGATTTCACCAAGCATGAATGGACATGTATGAGTCTACCAAGTCTTTATGCTACGATAGTATGCGGGACTGTCCACCAAGTCAAATTGCTTTAAGTCTATCCGTGGGATTATACAAGGCTATCTGAAACATGTTTATACACAAGACTATCCACAATAAGTATGTTAGCGGGTGTTATCTGCAACCTGTCTTTACGCAGAGACTAAACATGATGGGTTTGTTCACGAACTTAAGCATTATGCGTGAGCTATCTATATGCATGAGTCGTTTACCATGCAAGCCATATTCTATGTGAACTTACTGTATAGTGCATGTTATCTATATGTATGAGTCATTTAATACGCTAGATGTGCCATTGTGCGAGTTGCACATAAAATGTGGAATGTGCCAAGGCGCAAGCTATGCCAACATATGAGTTGTACCAAAGTGTGAACAATGCCAACGAGTGTGCAATATCAATGTGCAAACTTGTCCATGTACGAGCCACGATAAATACACGAATTGGCTAGTGTAGTGGAGTAATCATACTATAATATCATGTTTGGCAGGTTACGTTAATGAACTCACTAAGTTTATCCTGAACTTTCTTCGCTTTTCTGTTTTTCTCTTTTCAGGTGTATATGCTATTTTGAGACGTGGAAGGGGGACTAAGCCAGAATCCTAAGACCTATTGTGAGCCTGTTTTCTTTAGCTTGCAGCATGTACATATTGAGGCAACTTGTAGACTCTAATTTTTATGCTCATACTTGTTATGTTTTTGAACTACAAAATTGATGTATTAATTTTAATGTCATTGATGATGTAAAAGATGGAATTTTTTTAGTATATCTCACTCTAGTACATGAAGTTTATTTTGGCTACCCTTTATTGAATTTGGGATATTGTATGATATTCTACAAGCTATTTGTATGCATGTGACAACACATCAAGTCAGAATTTAGTTTCGTGTAACATCCCTATTGGTCAGTCATCTGGTCAGGTGTTGGGGGGTGTTACATCTTCCATCAACATTATACTTTGTTCGGAATACCCACTTCAATCCTACAACATTCTTGCATTTTGGAACATGAATCAACTCCAATGTTGAATTTATTTCAATGGAATACATCTCCTCATTCATAGAAATCTACCATTCAGGTTGTTATGCAACCTATTCAAAAGAAGTTGGGTTAGTGACCAAGAAAGCAAAGTCACATGTCTCATATTCTCTAAGAGATCTAAATTTTCTTGGTGGTGTTTCACTATTGCAGTTGGAGAAGCTGGTTTCTGGAGAGTCTAAACTAGAACTCGTAGTAGCATTAGGAGAGGAATGAACTGAATTTGTAAAGGAAGGAACTGAATTTGTAGGTTGTTCAACTTCAAAATCTACTAGAACTTCATTCTCCAAGCCTTCCTTGTCACAACTCAGTTTCACATCATCTTCTTCATTGAATACAACATCCCTACTAATTATCACTTTGCCACTTATAGGATTATATAGACGATATGCTTTAGATTGAGGATTATAGCCAATGAAAATACATTTTTCAGATTTTTCATCAAGCCTAGATCGAAAAGTAACTAAAACATACGCTATACAACCAAAGACTTTTAAGTGGCTTCCCGAGGTTTCTAACCCATCCAGCTTCATAAGGTGTCTAATTAAGAATAACCTTTGTTGATGAGATGTTCAAGAGATACACTGCTTTTTCAATTGCATCTCCCCAAAATTGATTCGAGAGTTTTTTTGCTTTCAACAAGCTTCTGGCCATTTATACAATAGTATGATTTTTTCGCTCTGCAACCCCGTTATGTTCTGTTATGTATGGTGCTGTAAGTTCCCTACGAATGCCACTATCATCATAAAAAACATTGAAATCATTAAATAAAAATTCACCACCATATCACTTCGAAGTGCTTTTAGGCTTCTCTCACTTTGCTTCTCCACCAACGCCTTAAATTTCTTGAAATTCTCAAAGGTTTCAGATTTGAATTTCAAGAAATAAACCCAACTCATGCGGTTGTAGTCATCTGTAAACAATAAAAAGTAACAACTTCCACCAAGTGACTTTGTGTTCATGGGCACACATAAGTCAACTAATACTAAATCAAAGCAAAAAATAAAGAAATATTCTAATGTATGCAAATGTAATACTAAATATGCAAATGAAGTTAAGACGAGCTATTTTACTTGAAGATAAATAAAAAGTAAAGAATAAGGGCCAAAAATACATGAATTATGAACACTTTTCACATCCATTAATTTATTATATTTTATGAACCACTTGTAACGATCCGATTTTCATCGATATCAAAGGTTCGACTGAATATGAAAATAAAACTTGAATTATTTAAATTGATATTTGAATTTTTGTAAATTTTTGTATATTTAGCAATTTTTTAGTCTAGATTTTAAATTTTATTAAATTTATGTTCTATAGAAACCGTAACACTCTAGAAATTGGAATTTTGGGTGAAAATAAAGCTAGTGTCGCAATGTTAACACCCTATACCTGCTCCTGTCGCCAAGCCCAAATATCAGGATGTCACACCACCGTCACACATCACACATATTACAAAATGTCACATTAATAGGCAATTATCCTCTTTATTAGCGTTCTTACAAATTTCTAAGTCAAGCGTATGTTAATCATCATTAAAACATGCCAAACATACTTCAAACAAACTTAAAACGAGAATTAAACATGCATTAGAGCCATTTAGCAAAATTCCAAAACAAGTTACATAGGTACTGATACTGAAACAAAGGTATCTATATTTCTCTTATATGTTATTGACATTGATTGGAAAATTGATACCAAAACAACATTCTATTTCTCGTCTAAAAATCAAACCTCAGAATTTATCAGTACCTTTATTAAAGTATTGATTATTTTACCCTGAGTATCGATACTCGTGGTAAGGTATCGATACTAAATTACAATACTAGCTTCTTACACATCGAAATATCACAGATATACCGTTTTTGTACCCGAATATCGATAACACTGCTCTAGACCACAAAAATACAACATATTTAAGCATTTAATCAATACCAACATGCATCATTTTCCTCTTTAAACCAATGTCAAAATGACCAAAATAATAGTTTAAAACATTAAAAACATGTCTGAGCAAGAATCAACATACCAAGGTCCAAGCCTATAGTTCCTAGGAATAATTAAGCTACAAAATATCCAAAATATTATGACAATATCATGCAACAATTCTACCACATTATTCAACGTCCATTGACCATACATACAGTTCATGGCACTTCAACATAACAAATATTTAAACCAAAACAATACCAATGAAATAATTATGACATCCATCAAAAGTGCTAGAAAATTAAACTCATAAAATATCACAAGGACTACAATAATAATCAATAAAAGTCTAACCATATTGCCTTATCTCCACAATGCAATAAATAATATTAATACCACCTATGCAAATACTAAAGCCTAACACGAATCACTTTCTTGGTATCCCCGCACTGCTCACATTGCTAACGCTAAATATCTGCAATGGTTAGAGAGTGCGAGTGAGCAAACAAGCTCAGTGAATGTCAAAGTAACCACAAAGTAAACTAAATATCAAAGGTTATACAAGGGCATACTACAACACGTTCACAAACATATTCTAACCAAGTCAAAATAACATATTCACGTTTCATTAAATCATAAAACTCTTTCATACAATTACACTAAAATGGCTTTTATATATAATTCATTTAACAATAATTCATTAAGACTAAACAATGTATACATGCTTTAATAACTCACAAGTCTAGCCGATATATTTACATGCATTCACAAGTTAAATAGAAACGACCCAAACCACAATTACATACGTAATTTACTATGAGAACGTACTAACATTTTCATGAAACTTAAATAAACTCATTTAGCATATTATTCACATGTTTTTGCATCCATATCACATTGTATTATCACAATATATAAGATCACATCTGAACGATAAAATGACACTTGAGGCTATGAAACATAAAAGTGGGCTCTATCACCACACATCGGATATACAAATCTCCAACACACCAATTGACTCATAGAGTCGAACATATCCCAAAAAGAGAAGTGTAAAGCCAACACTCTCCAACACACCAAACATATTCTGTTGAATGGAGCTTATATCACATTCCTTTATTTCTCCAACCTGTCCCAGGGCGTCAATGCTAAAAAACACAATACATATAGGTGAGTACTCACAATCCTATGGAATGCCAACTATATCCAAAAGTTTCAAGAGATCATAAGGCTAAAATATCCACAATTACACTTTTTTAATTATTGATTTAATACACATCATCTCTATTTATATTCATCAATTTACATCAGAACTTGTACGCAATGCATGCTTACTAAATTCACATTTAATTGCCTTTTAAAAACTCATAATTTAGACCCTTTTACAAATCAGTCTTTATTTCAAAATTGAAAACATTTTGACCATTATTTTTGAAAAATGTTTTAATTTCCAAAATGCCATAGACAAAAACATTTCTAAATACCATGCTAACGAAATTCATGAGCTCACTAGAGCTAATATTCCCATTTTACCCTTAAAACTTATAGGCCTAATTTTAGGGTGTGACAATTCTCCCTTCCAAAAAGAATTTCATCCTCAAAATTCCCTGCTAACACGTCACTTGCTTAATCACGAAATATGTTATTTCTACTTTTAAACTAACTATCACACTTTCGTTGCACACTTTGATTCCTGTTCTTTCTAACTTCTTACGGCTTTTCTTAAAGATTCTCTTCACTACCATGGACTATTCTACAGTAACTTTGCTAAAAATTTCCTCTATTCACTCGACACTCTCGTCTAAAGAACTCGTAATCATTTTTTCCTAATTCAATATTCACTATCAGGATTCTCCACTTATTAGCAAGTCTCCTAAGACTTACAAAAGTGTAGAACCTAACTATACAAACGAGAATAAGGGCATGGGTTACAAGGTAAAAATACTCGCAATCTGTTCGATCAAATCTAATTTAATCATACGTAAACAAACAAAGGTGTGAGTGGCAAGGAAATGATCCAAGTTACATTCCTACGAGAAAACTTTAGGATTAAGGCAATGAGTTCCCATTCCTACCCCACATGCAATTCAATCAAAGATATTTTAAACAATTTCACACTTTTTTAGACAATTCAAGCAAACAGAGAAAGTCAGACACACGAGTTTCTAGATTCATGGGTTATGAAACCCTAATCAGTACATCAACAACTTAGGTCCAAGCGTTAAATAGCCTAGGCTCTAATACCATCAAATGTAACACCTTATACTCGGCCCGATGGCTGAGCCCAAATATCAGGATGTCACACTATCGTCACACATCACACACATTATAAAATGTCACATTAATAGACAATCACCCTCTTTATTAATGTTATTACATATGTTTAAGTCAAACATTTATTAATTATCATTAAAACATGCCAAAAATACTTAAAACAAACTTAAAACGAGAATTAAACTTGCATTAGAGTCATTTAGTAGAATTCTAAAATAAGTTACGCAAGTATCGATATTGAAACAAAGGTATCGATATTTCTCTTATATGGTATCGATACCGATTGGAAAATTGATACCAAAATAGCATTTTGTTTCTCGTCTAAAAATCAAACCCTAAAATTTATTAGTACTTTTATTAAAGTTTCAATTATTTTAGCTCGAGTATCGATACTCGTGGTAAGGTATCGATACCAAATTACAATACTGAAATCCTACACATCGAAATATCACAGAGGCATCATTTTTTTAACTTAAATATTGATACCTCTACTCTAGACCACAAAAATACAACACACCTAAGCATTTAATCTATTCTAAAAGGTATCCAATCAACATGCATCATTTACCTCTTTAAACCAATGTAGAAATAACTAAAATAATAGTTCAAAATAGCAAAAACATGTTCGATCAAGAATCAACATACCAAGGTCTAAGCCTATAGTTCCTAGGAATAATTAAGCTACAAAATATTATGACAATATCATGCAACAGTTTTACCATATTAATCAACGTCCATTGGCCATACATACAGTTCATGGAACTTCAACATAAAAAATATTTAAACCAAAACAATACCAATGAAATAATTATGATGTCCATCAAAAGTGCTAGAAAACTAAACTCATAAAATATCACGAGGACCACAATAATAATCAATCAAAGTCTAAGCACATTGCCTTATCCCCATAGTGCAATAAATAATATTAATATCACCTACAAAAATACTAAAGTTTAACTTGGATCACTTTCTTGGTATCCCTGCACCACTCACACCGCAAATGTTAAATATCTATAATGGTTAGAGAGAGTGGGTGAGCAAACAAGCTCAGTGAATGTCGAAGTAACCATAAAGTAAACAAAATATCAAAGGTTAATCAAAGGCATACTACAACATGTTCACAACCATATCCTAACCAAGTCAAAATAACATATTCACGTTTCATTAAATCATAAAACTAACAAATACTCCTACATGCAATTACACTCAACTCGTTTATATATATAATTCATTTAACAATAATTCATTAAGATTAAACAATGTATACATGCTTTAATAACTCATAAGTCTAGTTAATATATTCACATGGATTCACAAGTTAAATAGAAATGACCCAAACCACAATTACATACACAATTTACTATAAAAACATATTAACATTTTCATGAAACTTAAATCAACTCATTTAGCATATTATTCACATGTTTTTACATCCATTTCACATTGTATTATCACAATATATAAGATCACATCTAAACGATAATTTCACATTTTAAGTTATTCTTAACATTATAAACACCTCAAAACTGTCTCAAAAACAAAATCCCCCTTGTCATTAAAAACCTAAACTCCTTTCTTGCCTCTTATTACTAGATCACTATAGAATTTTTTCTATTTATTTGATACAGAAATGAAGGGGAAGTACTAAAAGGAGTGACCATAAACGAATAGTACAAGGAATCCAATGCGTCTTCTTTTGAGGTTAAGGGTTCCTAACTTTTATTTTTATTGTTTCATTGGAAATTTTGCTTGTTAGTTCGTTAGTTATTGAACATGAACAAATATTCAAAATGCCTCCACAAAAGGTTAGAATAACTAATGAACCAGAACCTTCAAAAGTTCGAAACCCCTCTAATTTTCCAAATCCAAACATTGAAAAATATTTTGTAGAATTTCAAGGACAAAAATTTATTCAAGAGAGGGGATTTGAACCCTTAA
The DNA here is from genome assembly GCA_013467495.1 of Gossypium gossypioides. Classification (NCBI taxonomy): domain Eukaryota; kingdom Viridiplantae; phylum Streptophyta; class Magnoliopsida; order Malvales; family Malvaceae; genus Gossypium; species Gossypium gossypioides. Next base: position 12,357,899 of record CM025146.1, read on the forward strand.
TAGTTCTTTGTTAGGAGATATGGCCTTCAGTTAGATATCATAGATGTGAACATTTTTCTACATTCCTAAAAGACTTTATTGTTGTCCCTGTAGTTCAAGAATTTTATACATCATTACGGGACTAAGAGCCTAGAAAAATTGAAGGTCGTACATGGGAGTTAATACTTGTATGAGGGAAAGATGTACGAATCACCCCTTAGGTCATTTGTGAATTTTATAATGCTTCATTCTGTGAAAATGACTTTATAAAAGAAACTTATTTGGAATGCTTCCGAAACTTAGATATGGATAGCTTTATAAGCTTTATAAGGGAATGAGTGAATGGAAATGTCGCTCAGGTACTAATATCCCAACCTCCGTTAATCAAGTAATAATGTTTCCTGAAGTAAAAATGTAGATTCAATTTCTATGCAATAAAATAGCTCCTGCTTTGAACGTTTCTAATGTCAATACTTTTTGAGCGATTTTGTTTTACACTATTTTGCAGAAAAAAATGCATTGTAACGTGGATTTACCAAAATATGAAGCGACGTGTTAGTGGCTAGAGAGTGGGAGTCTTTTTCCTCACTTTTGGTGGCCTTATGTAAGAGAGAAGGTGTTCCGATGGCATCTACTAAGCAATTAATGAAGCCATCTTAAAGCATAATTGGCGACGCTTTATATACATAGTACATTGAGCTGCGGGCTAAACAAATTAAAAAAAGAAAGAAATGCTAGCAAGAGATGATGGCCACTCCGGTTTCATCACAAAGAAAAGTAAAATCGATCGCTTAATAGGAAATTGGCGAGACCAGTCATCCCAAGCTAGACTGGATGATACACTGGATGCAGGAGTTGGGTCCAATTTTTCAAGAATTTGCACGATAAAACAATATTAGGGTATCTAACTATACGCTGGATATGTTTAGGCCCTCATATCCAGAGCAGGACGAAGTGGAACAAGAGAGTGAAGAAGAAGGAGCTGAGGAGGGGGCAGAAGATGAAGAGATTGATTTTGAGGACGATGATTGAACTTTTAGTTTTTTAAAAAAGGTTGTATTATTTTTTGAATTATTTTTAATTTATTTAATTTGTAAGGAGTATGAGTAAATAATAGTCTAGTAGTTGTTTGGGGTTTAAATTTTCTGTGCAGGAACTCCATATGGAAGATGCACAATGATTTTGAGCTATCAATGATCAAAGGAGGAGGCACCCACCAATAGTTTACGGAATTATCACGATCAATCAGGTAACCTCTTCCCCTATCTTTATAAGGGCTACACATTGAGGAGAATGTGTTATCTAAAGTGTGAGGGGTAACATAGAAAACTTGTTTTAAATTTTTATGCTTTTCTTTGATTTTTCTTATGATTTGCATGCTTGAGCTTGTAGAAATACAAGTGATTGGTTACAAGCATATGCATAGGTTGATTTTATTTACAATAAATTAGGCATGAGAATAGGTGATTTTAAATTTTTGATTATTAGACTAATAAGTTCTAAATATTACATTGTAAATAAGTATTAAGCAATCAAATGTATGAATTGATATAGAGAATACAAGGAAACGATTATGCTAGTATGAATGAGAAATTGTTGAATCTGTGATTAATTGGTTGACTAAATTTGTGAATATTAAGATACCTAGGGATACCTAAGGTATTGTTTGGGATACACCAAGAGTAAAAAACTAACCCTATTTATTCATCTTTAGTAAGTATTTTGAGCCAAAAAACACTTCTTGATGAACCTCTATACAAAACCTGAGCTAAAAATGATAATTTATGCTTACCCTTTTCTTTCGTCCTGAATTGTATGATTATAGACGTCTGGCCATACATATTAAGGGTTAAGTAGATACATTACGATGGTTTTGTAAAAACAAAGTGATAGGAAATATTAGTGGAGTATAGTGATTATAGGTTAGCTTAAAAGTGCAAAAAGAAAAATGCAAAAAGCAAAGTAAACGAGTAGGAAAAGTATGAAAAAAGTGAAAGCAATTATGAGTGAGGTACTGTGAAAAAGAAAGAAAAAGTGACAAAGTCACAAATATAGAAAAACTCGGCCATTATTGCGCAAAAACTCATGAGCTAGCCATAGGTACTATATGATAATGAGATTTCCTATAAGGAGATAAAAGGAAGGTGAGAGAAGGATAAATAAGGTGGTGAGTGGGAAGGGGCCACTAAAGGGGAGAATAGGGGACAATATGATGTGCTAAACTATTTTTGTGCTTGAAATTATTTGATGCTTACTATTGTTGAAATCCATACTTGTCCTAAGCCTTAGAACGTTACAAGTTGAAAAGCCCTATGTGACCGAGGTAGACTTGTTCACAATTTGAAATCATACTAAATAATTTCATATTGTGACTATTTTTATTCCGCTAGGATAATCAAATTACTTGTACAATTGATGGATGGATTCATACATTTGAGACCCTTAATGTTTGTATGCTTTGTAATATACTGAACTTAGATGTTTGATAGCAAAAGTGGTAAGTCAACTATCTATCATGCCAAAATTATGCGTGAATATGAAATGCCTATTCATGTGCTCCAACACTAAATATTTGTACCATACTTACTCAAGGGTCATATTTTCATTTATTTTTTTATTTGTTTTACTTGAGGACAAGAAATGACTTAAGTGTGGGGGAGTTTGATCTACCATAACTCGATGCAGCAGGTTAAACTAGTTTTCACACTTTAGGAGCTTGACCATAAGCAATTTAGTTAAGTTTTAAATACATTTTCATAAGTTTAGTTAAGTTTAATAAAATGTGTAATTTAAGTCTTTTATTGACCTTAAGGGTTGAATGAGGCCTAAGGGTGAGCTAATATACTTTGTGAGTGCAGAGGAGACCATTAGAAGGCGTACTAACTCGATACTGGTCGCTAGGTTACAACACGGAGCATTGGATATCACAACATAGGGAGTAGAATAGAAGAATTCCAAGACTACCTTCAATGTTGCGACACAGCTTGAGGATATCGTGACATACCCATAAAGAAACTATAAAGATGAGCATGCTGCCCCTGATGTCGTGACACATGACCTGGTGTGTCGCGACATCGCCTCTATACAGGAAATAATTACGGGTTAAGGGCGTTTTGATTTACATAATCAAATGTTAAGCATGAACACGACAAGAAACCTAGGGTTAAGGACGACGACCAACCTAAAGTCTATAAATAGGCTCATTTAGCATATGTTACAAATACTTTGGGGATTGTATAATTTTCTCTTTAGATTTAGTCTTTTGTTTTTCTCTTTTCTTAGGTGTTAGATTTTATTTTCATTTTTGTGATTTACTTATGTGGGGAGATCGGATTTGTGAAATACAATCAAACTCTGTGAGGATTCAATGCTTAAATCTAAATACAAACCAGGCTTTTTCTAAACCTTATTTTCTTGAATTATTCTTCATGTTTATTCCTTTTATCAAGTTTATATCGTTTACTAGATCCATGAGGAACTAATCCTCCTGTGGGGGATTAGCAAGTGGAAGTATGATTAATTAACTATTTTGTAGGGGTTTCTTAGGGGATCAATTGTTCAAGAAAGGGAGAGCCTAGGCCCTAGGCCTAACAGCCCTAGGAAGTTATTAAGGTGGTAATTAAACTAGATTTGGTATGACCTATCTGTGAACTCCTTAACCCAGAACTGGTTTGGACTGTGAGGTCGAGAGATAAGTAGTTTTTACCGATTGGGTATTCTAGTAGAAGAATCGGAAGATCCTGCTAGGGTATTGACTAGCTAATTGAACAAGAAAACCCAATACGACAGTTGATTATGATTACTGAAACGAGTTAATCACCCATGCCAAGATTTGATACATTTTACTCTTTGATTTTTCGAGTTTTATTTAATTCCTTACTATCTGTTGGTATTATTTTTAGTATAGTTTACCAATACCTTTCTTTTGATTCTTCATACTATAATTCAATTAAAGTACTAATTGGATATGTATATGTTTAGATTAGAATTAATTTAGTGCTTGCCTCCCTTGGATATGATCCTCTGAGTACTTACCTACTCCATTGTAACTATATTGCAACCTGACCCGTATACTTGCGGATACCCGTTTTTCATATCTTTTTTGTAGAGTTTCTACTCTGGACATTGGTACATCTGGAGGCAGTCAACGCACGACCTAGAATTGGTAACTATTATATTTGCTTTGAAAATTTGGCAATATTACTTATGCGACGAGAAATGCCATATATTCACTGATGATAAAAGTTTGAAATACCTGATGACTCAGCAAGAACTGAACTTAAGACAACAAAAATGGTTTAGACTTTTGAAATATTATGATTGGGTCATTGATTACCACTCGAGTGAAGCTATTATTGTAGCTAATACGTTGAGCCAAAAATCTCTATTTCCGTTGAGATCTATGAATGCCCAGTTAACCATGTGACGCGATGGATCTATTCTAGCCAAAATGAGGGCGAAACTGTTGTTCCTGTAGAAAATTAAGGAGTTACAAAAAAGTGATTCAGAGTTGCAAGCAACATGAGTACTAGTAGAAAATGAACAAACAATTGAGTTTAGCATTAGTGATGATGGCAACTTGTATTTTTCCAATCAGTTGTGTGTACCTATTGGTTCTGAGCTAAAACGGGAAATTTTGCATGAGGTATCCGGGCAACAAAAGAATATATAATGATTTGTAATCGTTGTACTGGTAGCCGGGAATGAAACGTAAGATTTTTAAAATTGTATCAAAATGTTTGATATTATAACAACTCGTTTTCAATGAAATCAGAATTGTGATTTTGGGACCACAAATCCAAAGTCAAAAAAATTATTTTATTATTATTTTATTATCTACAGCATGATAGTATTACTGTATAAAATTTTTGTTAAGAAATTGTACCATTTACATGCTCAATTTGGTGAAAAGGACTAAATTGCGTAAAGTGAAAAAGTTGAGTTCTAACAGCTAAAGGTATGTAATAGCTATAGAACATTAATGTATGAGCCCTTATGTTGTAAATAGACCATTAAAATTTGTAGTGGACAAGTTTGTACATCATTAGTTGGATTTAGTAAGGTTATATAAGTAATTTAAAAATTAAATAAACAAAATAAATAAAACAAAACCAAATTTACCTTGTCCATCTTCTCCTAGCCAAAATTCTAACGAAGAAATCACCATTGTTGAACCTTCAACTTTCGACCAACCATACTTAGTGCATGTAAGTGTATTTTTATTCAGTTTTTAATGACTTCTATGATTTTGGAGTCGTTGTTGCTTAATCTAGCTAGCCCGGGGTTTAATTTGTAAAACTGTTAAAAGGTTAGTGTTTTCCATGAATTAATATGTACGAGTTTTGATGTTTTATGGAAGAAAACGGTTGGTTGTTGTTAGATAAGCAACTTATGTAAAGGAATTTTTGAGGAATTTGTCATTTAGGGATTTAATTAAAAATAGAAAAATGTTCATGGTAAAAATGTGAAATAAATGGAATATAGGGCTTGCTAGGGGCTTTTTGGATATTCGGCTAGCAAAGGTTGGTATTAAATTGCATGAATTTCCATTTTATGAGCTAGAGACTAAATTGCAAAGAAATTAAAAGTATAGGAGCAAAATAGTAATTTTTACAAGATATGAATTTGGACTAAATTGAATGAGTTATAAATTAAATTGAGTTAAATTTGTCTGTATAGATCAAGTCAGACCTCGTACAGAGTTAGATCGGGGCAAAGAGAAAGTCTCGGATTAATTGCCTCCATATCTTCGAATACTCATTGAGGTAAGTTTGTGTGATTAAATTGAGTTTATATGTTTTATATTGAATTATTTATGAATTTTGAATTGTTATAAATTTACAGGGTTACATATCTAACGAAGTTCGAAAAATCCCGAGTCCTGTTTAAACATTAAGAATCCGTAGGATTCAAATGACATGTCATTAGGGTTACATGATTTGGTTGAGGTCTTGCATGTGTTGCGGATACCCTACAGCTCATGAGAGGATATCAATTTATAACTCGTGAGAGCATATCAGTTTATAGGTCGTGAGAGCATAGTGATTTACAGCTCATATGAGCATACATGTACATGAATTGATAGATTACAGTTATATAAGCTAGCACACTATGTGTGAGCTATCCCGGGTATCCAACAGTATTCTAAACGGTTCAATGAGAAATGTTCTGTTACGAAATGATAAGAGTTCGATACGAACTATTACAGGTATACATGTGAATTACATGAAAATATGGTTATGTGATATATGGAAAAATGAAATGGATGATACATGTATATGCAAATTGATCAATGGTTATGTTCATCTATGGTTATTGGCTTATATGTGTATTTACATGGTTAACATGGTTGATGTATATGTGCTTAGGCATTTGGCCAAATTGTGTTATGATATGCTTGTTTACTTACCTATTGTATGACTAAATGGTAAGTTTTATTCTATATTATACAAACTTACTAAGCTTAAATACTTACTTTGTGTTATTTTCCGTGTTTTATAGTGAGTCAGATGCTCGATTGGGTTGGAAGCCTGTCGAAGATATATCACACCATCCATTGGCTCTTTTGGTACATTCAAATATTTAATTTTAGTTATAATGGCATGTATAGGTATTTGGCTAATGTTGGCCTATATGTTTGGTTGTTGAAATGGGTATTTGTTTGGCTTGTGTTTTGACACTTTGACGATAGTATGAGTTTAGTAAATGGGATGTAAATATTAACTTTCTAATGGTTGATGTTAGGATTGATATGCTTGAAATATAGAAGATGAAATTATGGTTTGAACGTGCATATTATATAAGTCTTGTAATTTGTTGGAATTGTTGTGAATTGGCACTTTTCTTGAATGGCATGATTAGTACCCTTTGGTATATTTAAGCAATTAAGTTCCATGTTATGCATTAAGGCAAACATGCCTATAAGTTAGTTGATTATTTGGTCAAATTGAATACTTGGTTATACATGTATATATATTGTCATTTGAGGTGCCTATGGGCATATTGGTTGTATGATATTATATCATATGTATATGACTTGTTTATGCTTGATTTGGATGCCTTGTTATGGCTTGTAGGTATGTGCAATGTTGTGTGTATAGGTACATGCCAATTTGGGTGAGAAAAATGGCTTGTAAAATGACCTATATTCCTCCACACAGGTAGAGACACGGGCGTGTGTCCCCTGTAGCTTTCATAGGGTTACAAGTCAGGCTGTTAAATGGCCTAGCACACGGCCTGGCACATAGGTGTGTGACTTGGATGTGTGACCCAAGTTTGTGAGTTAGACGGGCACGAACACGGGCTGGGACAGGGTCGTGTGTCCCTATTTCGAATGCCCATAGGACCTGAGACATAGGCGTGTCTCTTGGCCGTATGAATCACACGACCTGGCCACACGGCCGTGTGACCCCTGTAGTGTTGAAAATTTTTAATGTTTTCCTAAAAATTCTTTGAATTTCTAATTTAGTCTTGACTTGTTTCTAGCACTTATTTAGGGCCTCGAAGGCTCGTTTAAGGGACCACATGTATGTTTTAAAATGGAATTAATATGTTTGTTGATATGATATGAAATGTTTCAAATTTCTGTCATTTTGAATTGTAAACTCTGATAATGCTCTGTAACCCTGTTCTGACAACGAGTATAGGTTAGGGATTTTACATTTATTGGTATCAGAGCTACGGTTTAGTCGATTCTCGGACTGAACGTAGCGTGTACGAGTCTAGCTATACATGCCATTATATAACCTATGATAGTGTGATATCTCCTGACCATTTTAAAACACATTTTCATATAAGCTATACATGCCATTATATAACCTATGATAGTGTGATATCTCCTGACCATTTTAAAACACATTTTCATATAGCAATGACATTCAACCGAGCTGAGTCCGATGAAGTTGAAAGTAATGCTCAAGCCTTTGGTCAAGGAGTAGCATCGAGTAACACAAGGCTCGTATCTTAGGGCTGGGGAGGAGAGGCTAAAGAAGCCTTCTTCCGGATGATGAACAAATGGTTTAATAAGTTTGTACAGACGAATCCAGCTACTCAACAAGCTCCACCCCCTCCTGCTCCTCAACCGGTTCCCATTATTCCTCAAGGTTTGGAACCAATCCAGATTTGAAAGCCACCTGTCAATAAGATTCGTAAGTACGGGGCTGAAGAATTCTGAGCTACTGCTGAAGATGATCCTAAGAGAGATGAATTTTGGTTAGAGAATACAATCAGGGTTTTTGATGAGCTATCCTGTTAACCGGATGAGTGTGTTAAATGCGTGGTATCGTTATTAAAAGATTCGACTTACCAGTGGTGGAACACTTTAATTTCTGTTGTACCGAGAGAGCAAATTATCTGGGAATTCTTCCAAACTGAGTTCCGAAAGAAATATATTAGTCAGAGGTTTTTGGATCAGAAACATAAAGAATTTTTTGAGCTCAAATAGGGCCGTATGTCTATATCAGAGTATGAGCAGGAATTTTTTAGACTGATCAAATATGCTCGAAAATGTATTCTGACCGAGACTGCTATGTGTAAAAGATTCAAAAAAGGTTTAAACGAGGACATTAAGGTTTTGGTTGGAATTCTTAAGTTGAAAGAACTCATTGTATTGGTTGTTTGAGCACATAAAGTTGAGGAGCTGAATAAAGAGAAAAGATATGATGATTTTGAAGCTAGAGACTCGAGGAAGAGATTGACTGGGAAGTCATATCAGTCAGTATCAAAGAAATCAAAAGAATATCACAACCGTTCTATAGCTTCTGTGGGTTATTCTAGTAGAGATAGAGGTACCCAACGTTCGAGTCCGAAACCTCAAACTACATCTATAGCAAGTGTGGGTAGTGTCAAAGATGTTGGCCCAAGTGCAAGCACTGTAAAAGACCACATTATGGTGAGTGTCAACTGAAGAATGGAGCATGTTTCAAGTGTGGTTCTCTTGATCATTGTCTTAGAGATTGCCTAGAAAAATTCGAGAAAGAAAAACTCAGATCACGAGGCTGAACAATACTACTACGAGAGGTAGACCACGTTGTAATCCTAGAAATATGAGTGGTAGCTGAGGTGTTACAAAAGATTCTGCTATGAGATTTGAGGCACGAGCACCAGCTAGGGCTTATGCTATTCGCGCATGAGAGGATGCTTCTACGCCATATGTTATTATCGGTACTTTCTCTATTTTTTGATACTGATATTACTGTTTTGATTGATCTGGGATCAACTCATTCATATGTGTGCACGAATTTAGTGTCTAGTAAGAATTTACCTATTAAGTCTATTGAATTCGTGGTTAAAGTATCAAACCCCCTAGGTCAGTATGTGCTAGTTGATAAAGTCTGCAATAATTGTCCTTTGATGACTTGGGGTTACAATTTTTTGACTGATTTGATGCTATTACTGTTTGAGGAATTTGATGTGATTTTGGGAATGGATTGGTTAACTCTACACGATGCTGTTGTGAACTGTAGACGAAAGCTTATTGTATTGAAATGTCAGAACGGTGGCACGTTTCGTATTGAATCAGATAGTCTGAGTGAGTTGCCTGTTGTTATATCAGCTATGTCAGTGCAAAAATATGTGAGAAAAGGTTTCGATGCGTATCTTGCTTATGTTTTGGACACTAAAGTATCTGATTCGAAGCTTGAATCAGTACCGGTGGTTTGTGAGTATCCTGATGTATTTCCAGAGGAGTTACCGAAATTACGTCGATCAAAGAGGTTGAGTTTGCTATTGAACTAGTATCAGGGATAGCACCGATATCAATAGCACCTTATAGAATGGCTCCTACTAAGTTGAAAGAGTTGAAAGTACAGTTGCAAGAGTTGATAGATAGGGGTTTTGCTCGACCTAGTTTTTTACCTTGGGTTACACCAGTTCTGTTCGTTAAGAAAAAGGACGGATCGATGAATTGTGTATAGACTACTGTCAGTTGAACAAGGTTACAATTAAGAAAAAATATCCACTACCTCGTATTGACGATCTATTCGATCAGTTGAAAGGTGCCACAGTATTCTCGAAGATTGATCTTTGTTCTGTTACTATCAGCTACGAGTGAAAGATTCGGATGTACCAAAAACAATATTCAGAACTAGGTACAGACACTATGAATTTTTGTGATGCCGTTTGGTTTAACTAATGCACCTGCAGTATTTATGGATTTGATGAACAAAATCTTCAGACCGTATTCAGACAGATTTGTTGTGGTGTTTATTGACGACATTCTGATATATTCTCGTGACGAGTCCGAGCATGCTGAGCACTTGAGGATTGTGTTGCAAACTCTATGTGATAAAAAAATTATTTTTCAAATTTAGCAAATGTGAGTTTTAGCTCCGAGAAGCCGATTTTTTGGTACATATAGTATCAACTGAAGGCATTAGAGTTGACCCGAGTAAAATTTCAACAGGTTTTGACTGGAAACCACTGAGAAGCATATCTAAGATTAGAAGTTTTTTAGGACTAGCTGGTTATTACCGAAGATTTATCAAAGGGTTCTTAATGATATCTACACCGATGATGCAACTTTTACAAAAAGATAAGAAATTTGAATGGTCCGAGAAATGTCAGCAAAGTTTCAATTAGTTGACAGCACTGTTGACTGAGGCACCAGTTTTGGTTCAGCCTGAATCGGGTAAAGAATTCGTGATTTTCAGTGATGCATTTTTAAATGGTTTAGGCTGTGTATTAATGCATGAAGGCAAAGTAATAGCTTATGCTTCCAGACAGTTAAAACCGTATGAAAAGAACTGTTTACACATGACCTAGAATTGGCAGCTATTATGCTTGTGTTGAAAATTTGGCGACACCATTTGTTCGGTGAAAAATGACATGTATTTACCATTCATAAAAGTTTGAAATATCTAATGTCGTAGAAAGATTTGAAGTTGAGACAACGTAGGTGGCTTAAACTGTTAAAAGATTATGAGTTGATCATTGATTATCATCAAGGAAAAGCGAATGTAATTGCTGACGCTCTTAGTAAAAAGTCTTTATTTGCTTTGCGAGCGATGAATACATGATTGAAATTATCTGATGGTGGTTCAATCTTAGCTAAGTTAAAAGCTAGATTGATGTTTTTACAGCAGATCTATGAAGCTCAGAAATATGACGATGATTTGCTAGCTAAACGGGCACAGTGTGAGTCGACTTCTGATTCAGAACATTAGATTGGATCGGATGATTGTTTATTGTTTAGAGGTAGAGTTTGTGTACCGAAGATGAGCTCATTCAAAGAATTTTGCACGAAGCTCATAGTGGTAGCTTGTCTGTTCATCCGGGAAGTAATAAGATGTACAGTGATTTAAAACAAATTTACTGGTGGCTGGGAATGAAACGTGAGATATCTGACTTTGTATCTAAGTGCTTAGTATGTCAGCAAGTTAAAGTTGAACATTAGGTACCTTCTAGGTTGTTACAGCCAGTGATGATATCGGAGTGGAAATGGGATCGAGTTACTATATACTTCACAATGGGTTTACCCCTATCTCCGAGAAAGAAAGATGTCATTTGGGTTATTGTTGATCGTTTGACAAAGTCTGCACATTTTATTCCAGTACGTACAGGTTTTTCCCTTGACAGATTAGTTGAGTTATATGTTTCTAATATTGTCAAATTACACGGAGTGCCAGTCTGCATTATTTCGGACAAAGATCTGTAGTTTACATCATGATTTTGAAGAAAGTTACAAGAAGCTCTTGGTACGCAGTTGCATTTTAGCACTCCATTTCATCCTCAGACAGATGGTCAATCTGAACGAATAATTCAAATTCTCGAAGATATGCTTCGTTACTGTGTATTAGAGTTTGAACGCAACTGGGAGAAATATCTACCGTTGGTTGAATTTGCGTACAACAATAGTTTTTAATCGAGCATAAAGATGGAACCATATGAGGCTCTGTGTCGTTATAGTGGACCGAGCTCAGTGAGAAAGAGATACATGGGGTTGATTTGATTCAGAAGACTGAAGAAAAATTAAAAGTGATCCGAAACAGTTTGAAAGTAGCTTCAGGTCATCAGAAATCATATGCAGATCTTAAAGTAAAGACATTGAATTTCAAGTCGGTGATAAAATGTTTCTGAAAGTATCACCCTGGAATAAAGTTCTTTGGTTTGGTCGCGAAAGAAAGTTAAGTCTACCATTTATCAGACCATATGAGATTACTAAAAGAATTGGACCTGTTGCGTATCGATTAGCTTTACTGTCAAAACTAGAAAAGATTCATAATGTCTTTCACGTGTCTATGTTACGATGATATTGATATGACCCTTCACATGTTATCTCCCAGATGGATGTTGAAATTCAATTTGACATGTCGTATAGTGAGGAACCGATCAGGATTTTGGAACGAGAAGTGAAAGAATTGAGAAAGAAAACATAGCTTTAGTAAATTCTCTGGCAATTACACAATATAGAAAAAGCCACCTGGGAACCCGATGAAGCTACGAGAAAGCAATATTCGAACCTCTTTTCTAGTAAGATTTTCGAGGACGAAAATCCCTTTCGGAGGAAGAGTTGTAACAACTCATTTTCAATGAAACCAGAATAGTGGTTTTGGGACCACAAATCTGAAGTCAAAAAATTTATTTTATTATTATTTTATTGTCTATAGCATGATAGTATTACCGTATAAAATTTTTGTTAAGAAATTTTACCGTTTACATGCTCAATTTGGTAAAAAAGACTAAATCGCGTAAAGTGCAAAAGTTCAGTTCTAATAGCTAAAGGCATGTGATAGCTATAGAACATAAATCTATGATCCCTTATGTTGTAAATAGACCATTAAAATTTGTAGTGGACAAGTTTGGACAACATTAGTGGGATTTAGTAAGGTTATATAAGTAATTTAATAATGAAATAAACAAAATAAATAAAACAAAACCAAATTTACCTTGTCCATCTTCTCGTAGCCAAAATTATAATGAAGAAATTACCATTGTTGAAATTTCAACATTCGACCAACCATTCTGAGTGCATGTAAGTGCATTTTTATTCGGTTTTTAATGATTTCTATGTTTTTAGAGTCGTTGTAACTTAATTTAGCTATCCCGGGGATTAATTTGTAAAATTGTTAAAAGGTTAGGGTTTTTCCATGAATCAATATGTATGAGTTTTGATGTTTTATGGACGAAAATGGTTGGTTGTGGTTAGATAAGCAACTTATGTAAAGGAATTTTTGAGGAATTTGTCATTTAGGGATTTAATTGAAAAATAGAAAAATGTTCATTGTAAAAATGTGAAATAAATGTAATATAGGGCTTGCTAGGAGCTTATTGGATATTTGGCTAGCAAGGATTGATATTAATTGCATGAATTTCCATTTTTATGAGCTAGGGACTAAATTGCAAAGAAATTAAAAGAATAGGGACAAAATAGTAATTTTTCCAAAATATGACTTTGGGCTAAATTGAATGAGTTATAAATTAAATTGAGTTAAAGTTTTCTGTATAGATCAAGTCAGAACTCGTACAGAGTTAGATCGGGGCAAAGAGAGTATTAGATTAATCGCCTCCGTATCTACAAATACTCGTCGAGGTAAGTTCGTGTGATTAGATTGTGTTTATATGTTTTATATTGAATTATTTATGAATTGTAAATTGTTATAATTTACATGGTTGCATATCCAACGAAGTTTGACAAATCTCAAGTCTTGTTTGAACCTTAGGAATCCGTAGGATACAAATGACATGTCATTAGGGTTACATAATTTGGTTGAGGTCCTGCATATGTTGCGAATACTACACAGCTCGTGAGAGCATACCGATTTATAGCTCATGAGAGCATACCAATTTATAGATCATGAGAGCATACTGATTTACAGCTCGTATAAGCATACATGTACATGAATTGACAAATTACAGTAATATGAGCTAGCACACTATGTGTGAGCTATCCCGTCCAACGGTATACTAAATGATTCAACGGGTAATGTTCTATTACGAAATGATAAGAGTTCGATACGAACTATTATAGGTATACATGTGAATTACATGAAAATATGGTTATACAATATATGGAAAAATGAAATGGATGATACATGTATATGGAAATTTATCAATGGTTATGTTCATTTATGGTTATTAGCTTATATGTGTATTTACATGGCTAACATGGTTGATGTATATGTGCTTAGGCATTTGGCCAAATTGTTTTCGGATATGCTTGTTTACTTACCTATTATATGACTAAATAGTAAGTTATATTCTATATTATACGAACTTACTAAAATTAAATGCTTACTGTGTGTTATTTTTCGTGTTTTATATTGAGTCGGAAGCTCGATTGAGTTGGAAGCTTGTCGGATCTATATCACACTATCCATTGGCTCTTTTGATACATTCAGATGTTTAATTTTGGTTATAATGGCATGTATAGTTATTTTGGCTAATGTTGGCCTATATGTTTGGTTGTTGAAATGGCCATTTGCTTGGCTTGTGTTTTGACACTTTGACGATAGTATGAGTTTAGTATATGGCATGTAAATATTAACTTTCTAATGGTTGATGTTTGGATTGATATGCTTGAATTATGGAAGATGAAATTATGGTTTGAACGTGCATATTGTATAAGTCTTGTAATTTGTTGGAAATGTTGTGAATTGGCACTTTGTTTGAATGGCATGATTAGTACCATTTGGTATATTTAAGCAATTAAGTTCCATGTTATGCATTAAGGCAAACATGCCTATAAGTTAGTTGATTATTTGGTCAAATTGAATACTTGGTTATACATGTATATATATTGTCATTTGAGGTGCCTATGGGCGTATTGGTTGTATGATATTATATCATAAGTATATGACTTGTTTATGCTTGATTTGGATGCATTGTTATGGTTTATAGGTATGTGCAATGTTGTGTATAGGTACATGCCAATTTGGGTGAGAAAAATGGCTTGTAAAATGGCCTATTTTCGTCCACACGGGCGTGTGTCTCAGCCATGTGTGACACACGGTCAGGTGACACGGTCATGTGTCCCCTATAGCTTTCATAGGGTTGCAAGTCAGGTTATTACACGGCTTAGCACACGGCCTGGCACATAGGCATGTGGGGTTACTTCGAAGGGTACACAGCCTAGCACACGGGCATGTGACTTGGCCGTGTAACCCAAGTCAGTGAGTTACATGGGTACGGACACGAGCTAGGACAGGGTTGGGTGCCCCTATTTTGAATGCCGACACGACCGTGTGACCCTTATAGTGTTGAAAATTTTTACTATTTTCTGAAAAATTCTCTGAGTTTCTAATTTAGTCCCGACTTGTTTCTAGCACGTATTTAGGAACTCGAAGGCTCGTTTAAGGGACCACATGTATGTTTTGAAATGGAATTAATATGTTTTTGATATGATATGAAATGTTTGAATTTTAAACTCTGGTAATGCTCCATAACATTGTTCTGGCGACGAATACGGGTTAAGGGTGTTATAGATATGGCAACATGTCAAGGCTGAACACCAGGTACCTTTATTATAATTCTTGAGTTAAAATGAGAATGTGTGACGATTGATTTTGTGTTAGGGTTGCCTATATCACTGATGAAAAAAGATGGGGTCTGGGTTATCAATGATAGATTAACAAAATCAACTCACTTTATGACAACCAAGATAGATTATCCGCTTGAGAAACTAGCCTAGATATACGTAGTTGTGATTGTTAGATTACACGGCATACTGTTATCCATTATTTCAAATCATGATCCAAGATTTTGCTTTCAAGTTTTGGAGTAAATTACATAAGGCTTTAGGTACTAGACAAAATTTCAATAGAATTTTTCATCCGCAAACAAATGACCAGTCAACGCGAGTGATTCAGATTTTAGAAAACATGTTATGATGGTACAGGTCAGACTTTTCGCATGTAATTACTCCCGATGAGATAGAATTGTAGTCTGATTTATTGTATTAAGAAGAACTGATAAATATTTTAGCACGAGAAGAATGTTTAGAATTGCAATCCGAATCTATTGTTTTAGTTCATTGAGCTTAACAATAAAAATGAAAGAATATGTGAATGATGTTATATGTGTTGTGACCAGAAATGGCTATAATGGATTGAATTGTTATAAATTGTGCATACGTTGATAAATCTAATTGAGATGTTATGTGAATTATACATGTTTTACTCACTGTATATCTGAGAACTGTGAAAACATGAATGTTACATACTTAGCTAATTTGTTTTAAAATTATATATAGAATTGAGTTCATATCTTAATCTATGAATTTACTAATAATATAAATGCTTACTAATAACAAGCTAATTTTGTGTGTTTAATGCACTTATTGATGGTCAAGTTTTGAATAGAATTCTAGTAAGCTTGTGACTTCTTGTTTTAATTTTGTCAGAACACAATTCGAATATCGAAGTTCAAATAAACAAGCAAATTGGACTAAATTGGAACAAGATGCAACGAAAGGGGCCAAATTGGAAAAATTGAAAAATTAATTGTTGATTAAAAATTAGATTGTGAATTTGTCAAACTCTATGAATAGAAAAGAATATAATTTTAGTTGGTTATTATTAGACATAATCTTAGGAGGAATCGTGCTAAATTTGGCATATGAAAAGTGTATAAATACCTTGTAATAGTGGCTTGGAAAAGATAATAAATTGAATTAAAAAGAAATTTTTATTTTCTTTTTTTCACACGTCTATAGCTTGGCCAACCATTCTACCATTTCATTTCATTTTCTTATTTTTGGTTAAATTACTCTTTAAGCCCTTTCTCCTTTTCATCTATCATCATTACGTCCAAATCCACTTTTAAACACCCATCGAGTATGATTAATTTCATGCTAAACTAAATCCCATTTAGCCTTAGGCTGGTTATCATTCTTATAAAAAATTGTGAGATATGAACCCACACTAAAAATTTTCAACACGATATTCGTTATCTTTCCGATATATAGGATAGTCACATTTGTCCCTTAAAGTTTATCCAATTTCATCTCAAAGTGCACATTGGGAGGGAGTTTTTTTTGGCGTATAGTTAAGAAAGCGAGTTGGTCATATGCCGTATTCGAGTTCCTGCAAGCAAATTGATGTGTCCAATTGAAGAAAGCTAGTTGGTTTCCATCAAGGGAGATAGTGATCAGATTTAATCGACCCATGCAGTTAAGGCCGTTAATTCAAGTTTGACTTTTCTAGATCGCAAGACTACTGAGATCTTAAATCGCGAACACGTGTTACATGGTTAGATAATCGACAAGGGTTGATTTGCAGGTCGTACCGGAACTAAAAACATAAAAGAGAGTTAGTGGTTGGGGTGTCCTTGATTGCTATAACCAACTTATTGTTAAGAGAAAAGAAATCCATTTTCAAGGATCGGTTCGAGTTCGGAGTGTACCAAGGCTAAGGTTAAGCATTCACACATTGATTTACCAATTTAATTTAAATTACCTAATTTTATTTTTGCAACTATCATTTTGTTATTATTTCATTTTATTTTATACTTGTTTTTCTTTATCAA
>CM025146.1:12376256-12388127 GCA_013467495.1 Gossypium gossypioides
CCTACCCCAAATTAAAAAAAAAACCAAAACCAACCCGAACTCATGATCTACCTAATAAAAAAAATCCCAAAACACAAACCTTACCCAAATAAAACCAATCGGTCAAATCTGGCCCAAAGAAACAATAAAAAAAAAAGAATTGATCCACGAAAACACCCCTTCCCCTTTCCCTTCTTTTTCTCCCCTTTTCTTCTCTTCTTCTCCAAAAATGAACCCTAAAAAACCCTCACCTTTTTTAAAACTTTGTTGTCACCATACGCCGCCACCACCATGATTGAATTTCTCAACCAATTTACCTTTCCCCAACTCCACCATCAACTGTGTCACCGTCGATTATTTTCACTGCCCCTCCACCATCAACCAAGGCACACTTTCCCATCTATTCCCCAAATGCTGTTGTTTGCCTCCCCAAACACCGCAACAATTCTCCAACCTTAAAATGTCATTGTTCGCATCTTTTCCCTACCACCGTCACATCAACAACAACCACCAATCTCGAAATACCAAAACCCGTATTACGAGCTAAAATGTTAGCAGGAGGGAATTGTTTTAAAAAAATAGCTTAAGTAAAACGTAGAGTTTTGGGGATTAGTAGGACGGTGCATTTTGGTGATAACTGAAAGTGCCACGTCAATTGTTTTGTTATTTTTCCTTAATATTTACATGTACTGCATGGGGTGTTAGTTATCGAAATTTTGAAGAAAACATTCAGTATTTTCTCTTCTTCTCCAAATATTCTTTTTCTTCCCGTATTTTTCTTGCTTCAATTTTCTGGGTTTATCAAAGGTATCAGAGCCTTCACGGTCCCTTCTATGGCTGGTGATGGTGTATCGACGAGGTTGCAGAAGGAGGTGGGGAGTATGCAGCAGGAAATTTCAAAAATCCAAGAGGAAATTGCCCATCTGGAGACCAAAATGGAAACTCGACTTCAAGAGTTCAAAGTTGAGTTTCGAGGAGACTTGCAGGCGTTGTTGAGCCAATATTTTGGACCACCACCACAGGCTCGTCGAGAAATTCTGCAGTTGCTGCTGTTGGCAAGGGACAATGAGTCATGGGAGCTCCTCTTGGGTTTCTACCAAAAGATTTTGATCCACCTCAGGTGCAGACGGATTCGTCCATTACTGCAGGGGGCAGTGTGCATTTGAGAGAGCAACCAATTACTTTGGGAGCTTCGGGGAAAGGTAACAGGTTGGAATGCCCCAGGTTTGATGGCACTGATTTCAGAGGATGGTGGACCAAATTGGAACAGTTCTTTGAGGCCGATGGAACTCCAGATGCTAACAAGGTCTGACTGGTAATGCTGAACCTGGAAGGGCGTGCTCTGGAATGGCATCATTTTTATTTGCAAAGAAATGGGGGATTGCACATGCTGTCATGGCCAGTGTATTTGAAGAGTTTGTAAGATCACTTCGGGTTTGGGCTATTGAATCAATTGCATCTTTCCGAAACCTATGCTCTTAGTATTTTTATCAGCAACTTGAAGCCTGAGATAGGCCATTACTTGGACTTGCTTAAACCTACTACTTTGCTGGAAGCATTTCAATTGACCAGAAAAATTAAAGTACTTATTTCTCATTCCGGGAAGGGATTAAAAGCAATGGGAGCTAGTACACCCAAGTCTCTGTCAACTACACCGATCGTTTCGAGGTATTCCTCTTCTTCCACAAGGACTGTTTCTAGTGTACCATCTGTTAATAATATGTCACCCAATAGATCAGGACCCAAAACTATATCACCAGCGTTGATGGCTGAGAGAAAACAAAAGAGGCTTTGTTTCTGGTGTGCAGCCAAATACCATACGGGTCATAAATGTATGAAATCCCAGTTGTACCAATTTTTATTGGAGCCTGATTCTGATGGTGAACCTGAAGAATTTCAGGAGTACCCTAAAAAGTTAGAAGAGACTGTTAATAAAGAAGAGGATTTCAAATCTCCGATTATCTCGTTGCATGCGTTGATAGGACTTCAAGGACACAATATGATGAGAGTGGCTGCCCGATTGGGGTCATGCTGGGCTATTATCCTAGTTGATTCTGAAAGCACTCATAACTTTATCGACACAAAATTGGTCAATAGAATGTCTATTCCAGTGATAAGCCAAGAGCAATTAAAAGTATCTGTTGCCAATGGGAGTTGCTTGTTTACTCGAGGGCTATGTAAAGGAGTTAAATAAGAGGTACAAGATCATACATTCGAGACTGATTTCATGGTTCTATCACTGAAGGGCTGTGATATGGTACTGGGGGAGCAGTGGTTATTGGCCTTGGGAGATATCATATGGAATTTTAATTCTTTAACCATGCAGTTCCACCTAAATGGACGCTCCTGTATTATTCAAGGGATTATCCCTGGGTCTTTGGCAGCGGGTAACAATGATCCAAAGTGTTTCACCACGATGGGGCAGTCGTTGGGGCCATATACAGTAGTCTTGAGCTCGCCTGAACAAGTAAAACTTTCATCGTTAGGGGTTGAGGAGCAGGAGGCCCAACTTCAAAAGCTGTTAGTGGAATTCGATGATATTTTTCAGGCCCCAAAGGGGTTACCTCCAAGAAGGGCGCATGACCATAAAATTCCTTTAAGGAATGAAAGGACAGTGATTAAGATTCGACCTTATCGTTATCCAGCTTTTCAGAAGACCGAAATGGAGAAGTTAATTTAGGAGATGCTTTAAGCCGGGGTGATTCGTGACAGTACAAGCTCTTTTGTTTCTTCGATTGTCATGGTGAAGAAAAAGGATGGGAGTTGGCGATTATGCGTGGATTACAGACAGTTAAATCAGCAAACAATTAAAGACAAGTTCCCCATTCCTATCATCGAGGAGTTATTAGACGAGTTGGGAGAAGCCAAAGTTTTTTCTAAGCTGGATTGAAGGTCGGAAGATCATCAAATCCGCATGTGGGAACCTGATGTACACAAAATCGCATTTCGAACACACGAGGGGCATTATGAGTTTCTCGTGATGCCCTTTGCCCTCATGAATGCCCCATCGAGTTTCCAAGCTCTCATGAACTCCATTTTTAAGCCATGGTTGAGGAAGTTTGTGCTAGTTTTTTTTTATGACATTTTGGTGTATTCAACTTCCTGGCAGGACCACTTGCTGCATCTGAGGATTGTTTTTCTCATTCTTCGCGAACATCAACTATATGCCAAGAAGTCAAAGTGTTGTTTTGGCTCACCTCAAATACACTATTTGGGGCATATATTACATGCGGGCACTATTGCTATGGATCCTGCTAAGATCGAGTGCGTATCTTCTTGGCCTATTCCAATATCAGTTAAGGAGTTGCATAGTTTCCTCGGTCTCACGGGCTATTATAGGAGGTTCATTCGAGGTTATGGTGTGCTTGCAAGACCCTTAACTGAATTATTGAAGAAGAATGGTTGGGGTTGGTCAGAACAAGCTGCAGAGGCTTTTCAAGCACTTAAACAAGCTTTGTGTTCTGCACCAGTGCTGATGCTTCCAAATTTTCAGTTGGAATTTACAGTGGATACGGATGCGAGTGGTTTTGGTGTCGGAGCAGTATTACAGCAACAAGGTAGACCTCTAGCCTTCTTTAGTAAAGCTCTTGGTGTGCGTTATCAGGCCCTGTCAATTTATGAGAAGAAAATGTTACCAGTTTTGCTAGCCATTCGAAAGTGGCACGCATACCTGGTAGGCCGTCATTTCAAAATACGAATGGATCATCAGAGTTTGAGATTCTTATCCGATCAAGTGGCGGTTACCCCGTTTCAGCAGCGTTGGGTGGCTAAAATGTTGGGCTACGACTTTGAGGTTGTATACAGGAAGGGAATAAATAATAGGGTTGCGGATGCTCTATCTCGACAACCTCAGTTAGAAACAGGTCAACACTTCCAGCTTACAGCTAGTTCAGTGATCTCAAGTCTTCTTGAACGAGTGCAACAAACATATGCCGGGGGTAACAGAGTAAGGGAACTTATTCAGAAGATTCAACAGTTTTCAGGTCAGGATCGAAAATACTCTTGGGATGGTCGGTTCTTGCTTAGAAGAGGAAAAATTGTGGTGGGACAGGATCCACAACTGAGGAAGGAATTGTTTTCTCATTATCACGACAGTGCGATAGGCGGCCACTCGGGGATACATGTCACTAGGAAGCGGCTCTCAAGTCTACTATATTGGAAGGGTCTCACTACGGACGTTAAGAAATGGATTCGGGAGTGTGTTGTTTGTCAAAAATGTAAAGGTGAAACAGTAGCTTCCCTTGGGTTGTTACAACCGTTACCAGTGCCAGATCGTGCTTGGTCGGTAATTAGTATGGACTTTATCGAATGTCTTCCTTCTTCCAACAAAAAGAATTCCATTTTTGTGGTGGTTGATCACCTTACCAAATATGGTCATTTTATAGCATTGTCCCATCCTTACACGGCCAAAGAGGTTGCTAGTGAGTACCTTGCTCAAATATATAAACTCCATGGTATGGCCGAGTCCATCATATCGGACAGAGACAAAATTTTTGTCAGTCGTTTTTGGCAAGAGCTCTTTCGACAGTCGGGAACTAGGCTTCTCCTCTCAACAGCCTATCACCCCTAAACCGATGGCCAGACAGAGGTGCTAAACCGATGTCTTGAAAACTATCTGCGTTGTATGACAGGGGAAACACCAGCTGAATGGTTCTACTGGCTACCACTTGCCGAATGGTGGTATAACTCCTCGTTCCATTCTTCTATTAAACTCAGTTCGTATGAGGCCTTGGACGGCCAACCTCTGTCGACACACATACCCTATCTAGCAGGTGTATCTTCGGTAACTGTGGTAGATCGTAGCGTAAAAGCTCGGGAAGCTGTACGAAAGTTGCTTCATTCATGTCTTAAAAAGGCTCAAGCTTGCATGAAACATTTTGCTGACAAGCACCGTTCGGAAAGGAGCTTCCAAATTGGTGATTTAGTCTACTTGAAGTTGCAGCCCTACAGACAGCAGTCTCTTCGAAGAGTTATTAACCAGAAACTGTCTCCCAAGTATTATGGTTCTTTTTTGATTATTGGGAAGGTGGGAGCCGTGGCATATACCCTTCAACTGCCACAACATTCGCGGATCCACCCTACATTCCATGTTTCCCAACTTAATAAGCACATTGGTTCGGCTCCTACCCAAGCTCAATTACCCCTGGTGGATGATCAAGGTGTTTTACCTAAGGAACCAGTCCGTATTTTGGACAGAAGGATGGTCAAGAGAGGAAACCATGCCATAACAGAAGTGTTAGTCGAGTGGGTTAATTCTTTTCCAAAGGATTCTACATGGGAACCACTCACTGTAATTTAGGCAAAATTTCCTCAGATTTTTCCTTGAGGACAAGAAAACTTTTGTGGGAGGGAAATATGTTACGAGCTAAAATGTTAGCAGGAGGGAATTGTTTTTTTAAAAAAAAATTGCTTAAGTAAAACAGAGAGTTTTGGGGATTAGTGGGACAGTGCGTTTTGGTGATAACTGAAAGTGCCACGTCAATTGTTTTGTTATTTTTCCTTAATATTTGCATGTACTGCATGGGGATTTAGTTATCGAAATTTTGAAGAAAACATTCAGTATTTCCTCTTCTTCTCCAAATATTCTTCTTCTTCCCGTATTTTTCTTGCTTCGATTTTCTAGGTTTATCAACCCGCACCACCCACCGTCACACCGCCGAATTTTAGAATATTGCCAGGCCACCCCAAAAGCTAAACACTGAGACTGCCAAAACACCAAAAACCACCGCTGTGAACTGCCACAAAAAATGTCATAACTTGCTTTTCAACCGAAATGTCAGCCATGGTTCGAACTAGAAATCAAGTGGCTGATGGTTTCTCGGTTTCACGTAATCGAGATGGAAACTAATTTTTGACACCACCCGTTATCGACATTGATGATGAAGATTCAGGTCAGTCTACATCACGACTAATACAAGTTGCTGGAAGTAGTCAAAACCGTCATCGAAGGAGTTCAACACCGGACGAGGAAGAAGACCCACAGTTCGTTCGGACACTTATAATATAGTAAGGTATAATGTTCCAGATTTCTAGCCAATTTTTCCATTACTTACATATCTTATGGGTCGTTCAAACATAACCATCACATTTGATTACCATGGCGTGAAACCTTCAAATTGAAACAAGCAACTGCCTATGCGCCTAACAAGCTTAGCCATCGCACGTGCTCGACAACAACTATCACACCAGCCAAGTGGCATGCTAGTAATAGCTCCAAACAATAGTACTGAGGCTATTGATATGCCGATTTCACAAAATAGTCTGCCTAAAAAAGATTTCCAACCACCTAAAAATAATAGGCGAGGCTAGCCAGGGCGTACCTACACGATGCTGTCGGAGGCAAGACTCCGAGAATTTTTGAAATTTACATCCTTAAAACACCGCACGAGATATGACGAAGTTTGACATTGCCCTATCCGATTTTTAAGAGCATTACACTTTTTACCCTCGACACACTTAATTTACGAGATGATTTTCTATTTATTTCAATGTTGTTGGTTGGATATCTTACGCGAATATTAACTATGCTACATACTGCAGACTCATATATGAATTTTATGCAACATTTAGCTCCAATATAAATGTCATCGTCAACATCGTCTGCTTACGATTGCTTTTGATTGCTTGGTAAAACATTTAGATTGTCAATTTCAGATTTTGACATAGCTATGGGTTTCGCTGACCCTAACAATGTTCAATCCGATTCATACCATACTGCTTTACTTGACATACTAGGTGATTTCGATATCGATGCTCCTTACTTGGCTTTGAATATCTCTACATCTCGAACTTACAATTCTAAGACCTCTAAAGCCTTATTAGTTCATGAACTGCCCTTAAGATACATCCATAGATTTCTCACTTTTAATTATCTGAGCCGCAACGATTCTTCATCTATCCTAACTAAAGCAGAATTATTTTTCTCATGGTGTATACAATTTAGTTATAGAGTCAATTTAGGATATTGGTTTGCACAAATTTTTCATGCCGTTATACAAGTTCACGGACCACTCATACTTGGCCCATATATCATACATTTAGCCATAAACATTTTTCCATATAGTATTGATTTTTCATCTCTTACTTATGCATTTACTATAGATCATTTAGATGAATATTATTTGGATTCTATGGGTTTGCTTGTCAACACCCCTACTATGTTTCATTTTCGCCCCAAGTATACGAACTGCTCGCAACAATAGAGTTTTTCATTGACGACACAATTTAGCTCCTAGGGAGTAAGAGGAGCA
This sequence comes from Gossypium gossypioides, assembly GCA_013467495.1. Lineage (NCBI taxonomy): Eukaryota > Viridiplantae > Streptophyta > Magnoliopsida > Malvales > Malvaceae > Gossypium > Gossypium gossypioides. The sequence goes on from CM025146.1 coordinate 12,383,486, forward strand.
ACCCATTCTGCTGTAGATACACGACTAAATCGCATTGAGACTCGCCGAGACACAATGGGAGATCAAATCTCAAACATCCTTGCCATACTGCAAAGTGGACATTTCCAACACCCTCCACCAAATTAAACATATACGAAGAGTACACTTTACCCTTCTCTTTGTTATTCTTTGAAATTGCACATTGAGGGCAATGTGGGCTAAGTAAGGGGGACATGCCATGTTATTTCTTCTTTGCTAATTCGTATACTCAGATTATTCCTTAATCTGTTTCGAAATTGAACCTCGAATTCCTATGCTTAGTTAATTTAAATAATTGGGTAATTTATAAATAACTGCTTATTGCTTACTTTGACTGATAAGTATTTTGTAGAATTGACAATATTATGGCTAAGTCAACATTTTCATTGTTGGCTCTTTAAACCTGCCTAAAGTACTCTAGTCTCATTTAAATTTTTTTTCAAATAAAAATTTACTCTGTTAATGGCTTAGTTATGAGTGAAGATTTCAGAAATGTGACCAAATTGAGTAACTGGGATGAGGTGCTTGGGTTGTCATCTCATTTCGCGTCAAAAGATTCAAGTGACGAACTGAAACTGGTAACATTCCGCTGACTGAGCTGTCATAAGTAATGAGTAATAAACTAATTGGAGACGTGCCAAATTGAGTAACCGAAGTGAGGTGCTTGGGTTGTCATCTCATTTTTCGTAAAAAGATTCAACTACATCTCAAACTTGTGGAAAATTTTGATCGAGTACAATTGCCTCGCAAGTTTGATTAAGCTTTAATTTAGTGAAGTAGTTGAACTTTGCATAATGTTAGAAATTTTATAAAATGCTTGTCGGTTAAACCTAGCAATTTTCTTATTCTTGTTTCATCTAAGTTGTTTGCATTACGCTTGGTTGTAGAAGGAGACTTGATTTTGGAAAAATTATTGAATGATTTCTAGTATGGAAATACACAACATGCTTAAGGACAAGCATCGGCTAAGTAAGGGGATTTGATAACAAGCTAATTTTGTGTGTTTAATGTACTTATTTATGGTCAAGTTTTGAATAAAATACTACTAAGCTTGTGACTTCTTGTTTTAATTTTTTCAGGACATAATTGGAATATCAAAGTTCAAATAAATAAGCAAATTGGACTAAATTAGAACAATAAGCAAGGAAATGGGCCAAATTGGAAAAAGTGCATAAGTGGTGGTTGATTAAAAATCATATTGTGAATTTGTCAAACTCTATGAATAGAAAGAAAAAATTTGATTTTAATTGGTTGTTAGGCATAATCTTTGGAGGAATCATGTTAAATTTGGCATATGAAAAATGTATAAATATCTTATAATGGTAGCTTGGAAAAGATAGGCTTGAACTGAATTAAAAAGCAACTTTTATTTTCTTTTTTTTCACACGTCCGTAGCTTGGCAAACCATTCTTCCATTTCATTTCATTTTCTTATTTTTTTGTTAAATTGCTATTTACGACCTTTCTCCTTTCACCTATCACCATTATGTTCAAATCTACTTTTAAACACCCATTGGGTATGATTAATTTCACGCTCAATTAAATCCCATTTAGCCTTAGGTTAGTTATCATTCCGATCGAAAATCATGAGATATGAACCCGCACTAAAACTTTTCAACACAGTCCCTGTGGGTACAATAACTCGACATTTACTTGTCACTTTATTACTTGTTATGATTGTGTACACTTGCACATTTCCATCGTTCCAAGTTTTTGGCGTTATTGCCGGGGGACTATTTTAAAAGTCATTATTTGTGAATTTTTTAATTTTGCATTTTGGTTTATTTTTATGTTCAATTTTAACTTAGTTAATTTTTCTGTGTTTGTTTCAGGTGTTTATGAGTATTGATCGAATTACTGATTTACTCCCAGTAGACCCTGAGATTGAAATAACTTTTAGATAAAGAAGAAGACAAGTAGCTCAAAGAAGGACCAAAGAGATAAACTACCCCCAAAGTTGAAGGATTCTAGATGTTTTACCATACCTTGCAACATTGGAGCAACGTATTGTGATAAGACACTATGCAATTTGGGTGCGAACATCAACTTGATGCACATGTCCATATTTAGGAAATTGGGGATAGGTAAAGTTAGACCTACTACGGTTACACTTCAATTAGCAGATCGATCTTTAGCACATCCAGAAGGAAAAATTGAGGATGTATTGGTACGTGTAGACAAATTTATTTTTTCTGTTGACTTTGTTATTCTAGACTTTGAAGCAGATAAAGAGGTGTCAATCATCCTCGGAAGGTCTTTCCTAGAAACCAGAAGGATCCTTATTGATGTGCAAAAAGGTTAGCTTACTATGCGTGTTTAGGACGTTCAAGTAACATTTAATGTTTTTAAGTTTATGCGATTTTCTGACGCAATTGATGATTGTTCTATAGTATCCAAGTTAAAGGAATTATTCCTGGAAAGGGAACTCAACTATGTTGAGGACCAATTGGAACAAGTTTTAACATCATACCCTCCAAGTGATGAAGAGGGGAAGGAATACTTAGCTTTGCTAGAAGCTAATCAAAGGGGATTCAATCTATAATCCTGCTTTGAATCTTTGAAGTTAGAAAGTAGAGATTATGTCCAGCCAAAACTGTCAATTGAGGAGCCACCTAAATTAGAACTGAAGGTACTTCCCTCACATTTAAAATATGTTTATTTAGGTAACACTTCTACTTTGCCTGTGATTGTTTCAGCGGAGTTGACCAAAGAGCAAGAAGAGAAACTTATCCTAGTATTGAAACAATTCAAGAAGGCTACCGGATGGACTATAGCCGATATTCGTGGCATTAGTCCATCTGTATGCATGCACAAGATCATCCTAAAAGATGGCAAGAAAGGGACGATTGATGAACAACGACGACTGAACCCCATCATGAAGGACGTGGTAAAGAAAAAGATTATAAAATGGTTAGATGCATGTATAATTTATCCCATCTCAGATAGTTCGTGGGTAAGTCTGGTCTAGTTCGTGCCAAAGAAATGAGGTATTACGATCATTGAGAACAAGAATAATGAGCTAATACTGACCAGAATGGTTACGAGATGAAAAAGTTGCATAGATTACAAAAAGTTGAACAAGGCAACAATGAAAGATCATTTTCCTTTGCCGTTCTTGGACCAGATGCTGGATAGACTCGTAGGGAAAGACTATTACTGTTTTCTTTATAAATACTCGGGGAATAATCATATTACAGTAGCACCAGAAAATCAACACAAAACAACATTCACATGCCCGTACGGTATATTTGCATTTAGGCGCATGAAATTTGGTTTATGTAATGCACCTGCTACATTTCAAAGATGTATGATGTCTATTTTTACTGACATGTTTGAAAAGTATTTGGAAGTTTTTATGGATGATTTTTCAGTATTTAAAGATACAAATGATGATTGACTAGCCAATCTAGCCAAGGTACTAAGGCGATGCGAAGAAACCAACCTCGTACTTAACTAAGAAAAGTGTCATTTCATGGTACAAGAAGGTATTGTTCTAGGGCATCAAATAATGAGACATGGAATCGAGGTAGATAAAGAAAATGTATATGTTATTGAGAAACTCCCACCTCTAACATCTGTAAAGGGTGTTAGGAGCTTTTTGGGTCATGACGGTCTCTATCGGAGATTTATCAAGGACATTTCCAAAATTGCTAAACCTTTATGTAAATTATTGGAGAAGGACACGATGTTCAAATTTAATGAGGAGTGTTTAAAAGCTTTTAATGATTTGAAGAGGCGGTTAGTTTCAGCACCTATCATCGTCACACTAGATTGGGAATTGTCATTTGAATTGATGTGTGACGCAAGTGATTTTGCAATAGGAGCTGTAATGGGCCAGCAGAGTAACAAAGTTTTTCATCCCATCTACTATGCAATTCGGACTCTGGCGGGAGCTCAATTGAATTATAAGTAACAGAGAAAGAGTTACTTGCTATTGTGTTTTCTTTTGACAAGTTTTGATCTTATCTTGTAGGTACCAAAGTGACGGTCTATACGGATCATTTGACAATTAAGTATTTACTTGCCAAGAAAGACGCTAACCCGAGATTAATTCGATGGATACTTTTACTCCAAGAATTCGATCTAGAAATTTAAGATCGAAGGGAGTAGAAAACCAAGTAGCATACCACTTGTTTAGATTGGAGCCGCAAGAAGGGACTTCTCCACTTATACCCATTCAGGAGACATTCCTAGATGAGCACATATTTAAGGTAAATCATATCCATAATACCCCTTGGTTTGCTGATTTTGCTAACTATCTAGCTTGTGGTTTGATGTCTTTTGATAAGTCATATTAATAAAAGAAAAATTTTCTTCACGATATGAAGTACTATTTCTGGGAAAAACCATACTTGTTCAGAAAGTGTGCAGATCAAATGATCAGGAGATGCATGAAATAAGATAAAGTATATGAGATTTTATATCATTGCCACACAGCTCCGAGTGGAGGACACTTTGGAGGTACACGTACTGCAGCCAAAGTATTACAAGTCGGATTCTTTTGGCCAACACTATTCAAAGATACATATGCTTACATAAAGAGTTGTGAACAATGCCAAAGGGTTGGAAACGTCACCAACAGAAATGAGATGCCCTGAACAAACATCATTGAGGTAGAATTATTC
>CM025146.1:12403884-12414653 GCA_013467495.1 Gossypium gossypioides
TTAAAATCGAAACTCCGATGTCGGTCCTACTATAGTTAATATTACTTTTGAGATTTTGGATGAACTAAAATTCTTAGATTGTGGACCTACTTTAGCTAATGCTTGAATTTTTGCATGAAAACTATAAATATACTCTAAACTTCTTAGACTTCCACAAACACCATGAACACTCAAGGTAGACATGGTAGGGGTAGGTCGTGAAAGGCTGCACCGGTATAGTTGCCCATCGTTCAGGGCGAAAACTCAATTTTTGAGGAGTCTATTAAGAACTCTACCACTAATGGTGGTAGATGCTACAAGAAGGACGACGATGCCATGATGCAGACAATGCTGAGGCTGTTGCAAATGGTCGCTGGAGCCTAAATTGGATTGGAGAGCCACGGATCTTTTGTGGAGAGACTACGATCAAACGGGGTAGAAACATTTAAGGGCATTGCTGAAACGTCTCCTACTATGGCCAAGTATTGGATGGAGTCAACTAAAAGGATTCTAGATGACTTAGACTGTACTCCTCAACAGAAACTGAAAGGCACGGTGTCCTTACTTAGGGAGGAGGTCTACCGATTGTGGCAGTCTGTTGTTACGGGCACACATTCTAATTGTATTAATTGGGAATACTTCCAGGAGGCCTTCCAGAAGAAATATGTGGGCACAAGGTATGTGGGGGCCTGCAGGCTCGAGTTTATTAGCTGAACCAAAGTGACAAGATCGTGGCAGAGCATGAGGCTAAATTTCTAAGGCTCAGCCGTTATGCCCAAGGGATGGTAGCAATGGAATAAGAAAAATGCGTGAGGTTTGAAAATGGGCTACATTTTGGACGCAAGATTCAAGTTACTTCACACCAAGAACGGGTATTTGAAACACTAGTGGAGAAGGCCAAAATCGTAGAATAAATTAAGTAGGTGAATCACGAAGAATGGGAGAAAAGTAAGTTCCTATCTAAGAGAGATTCGGGTTCCACTGGTTCAAACTCTCGTCCTACAAATCAAACTAAGGAGGGTAAACCACGGTAGGGGCTGCTTTGACTAAAGCGGGAGATAAGATCGCTAATTGTGTGCATTGTGGTAAGCATTATTTGAATGAGTGCTAGAGAAAATTGGGTGTTTGTTTCAGTTGTGGGTCGACTGAGCACAAGATTAAGGACTGTCTGTAAAAAATTGAGCAGATACAAGCTCCGTCAAAAAATTAAGCCCAAAATCAGATATTGGGTCAATTACCTCCAATGGCCTGTGGGCAGAACCGAGCCACAAACACTGTCGCTACCATCACAAACTATATCGAGGCTAGGCAACCTACCCTAGTTTATGTTGTTATGGGACGTGAGGAAAGAGATGTGTCTAATGTCATAGCAAATATTTTTACCTTTAATTTTATCTCATAATTTGCCTTCATTAATATAGGATCCACTCACTCTTATGTATCATGTAAAATTTCTGAAAAATCAATATTGGGGTAGAGGAAACCACTACTGATGTAATTGTAGTAAGCCCCTTAAGACGATCCATTGTTGTAAATAAAATCTATATAAGATGTCCGTTGGTGGTTCAAAGGGTAGTGTTTCCCAAAAATCTTATTGAGTTACCATTTGGGGAGTTTGATTTAATTCTGGCCATTAGTTAGTTAGTTAAGCATCAAGTTAGCCTAGATTGTGTCTTTAAGAGGGTAACTTTGAAAACAATTGAGGGTAGAGAAATTTTTATGGTAAGGAGTGACGAGACTATCTGTCTAATGTAATTTCTGCTATGGTTGCCAAAAAGTTGGTTTGCAAGGGATGTGAAGCTTACTTAGCTTATGTAATGGATGAGAATGTCGATAGTACCACCTTAGTCAACATTCAAACCATTAAGGAATTCCTAGATGTGTTTCCTGACGAGTTACCAGGTTTACCTCCAAATCGTGAGGTGGAATTCGAGATTGAAATGCTTCCAAGAACCAATCTAATGTCCATTACTCCCTACTGCATGGCACCAAAGGAGCTACAAGAGCTAAAAATCCAACTTCAGGAGCTTTTGGATCGTGGGTTTATTAGACCCAATGTTTCTCGATGGGGAGCTCTAGTCTTGTTCTTGAAAAAGAAAAATGGTTCCCTAAGGTTATGTATTTATTACCGGAAGTTACACAAGTTAACCGTAAAAAAGAAATCCTTTGCCTAGGATAGATGATTTTTTTAGACCAATTTAGAGGTGTAACTGTGTTCTCCAAAATAGATCTAAGGTCGAGGTATTACTAACTTAAGTTGAGGGAGGCGGATGTACACAAAACTATTTTTAGAACCCTTTCTGGCCACTATGAGTTCCTTGTAATGCCATTTGGCTTAACCAATGTTTCTACCTCTTTCATGGATATGATGAACTGGGTGTTCTAACCCTTCCTTGATTAGTTTGTGGTTGTGTTCATTGATAATATTCTAGTTTACTCTAAAACCGAACTTGAACATGATGAGCACTTTAGGATGTTTCTACAAATCCTCTGAGAGAAGAAGTTGTTCGCCAAACTGAGTAAATGTGAATTTTGACGTTATGTTTCTGGGTCATGTGGTATCCGTAAAGGGTATTCAAGTAGATCCAAAGAAGATAGAAGCTATTCTTGAATGGAAACAACCTAAATTTTTTTTCTAAAATCTGTAGTTTTCTAAGTTTGGCTGGGTATTAACGTAGATTTGTTGAAGGGTTTTCCTTTATAGCCACACCCCTAACCAAGTTTATAAGAAAGGATATCCAATTTAAGGGGACAGATGAGCAACAATCTAGCTTTGAAAAGCTTAAAGTGATGTTAACCCAGTTTCTATTTTAATTCAATTCAAATCAGGGAAAGAATATGTGGTGTATAATGATGCATCCTATACCGGCCTTGGTTGTGTGTTCATGCAAGGCGGTAAAGTAATGACTTATGCGTCAAGACAGTTGAAGTAATACGAGTACAACTACCTGACTCATGGATTAGCATTGGCTACAATAGTTTTTGTACTAAATATATGGAGACACTACTTGTATGGGGAGAAATGTTACATCTATACTGATCATAAGAGCCTTAAATACCTTCTCATCCAAAAAGAATTGAACCTTAGGCAACGAAGGTGGTTAGAGCTGTTAAAAGATTATGATTGTGTAATTGAATACGACCCCGAGAAAGCCAATGTTGTATCAAACGCCCTAAGTAGAAAATAGATGACTGATTTAAGGGCGATGTTTTCTTGGTTAAGTTTAGTGGATGATGGAGGCTAGCTAGCAGAACTACAAGTGAAACCCACCCTGGCCATTGAAATCAAAGCTAAACAACCTTTAGATGTATCCTTGTTACTTGGAATTAAAAAAGTGGAGGAGGAAAAACTAAAGATTTCAGGTTTAGTGATGATAGCATCTTGTACTTTTGAGGGGTTTTGTGTGCTGAATGACAATAAATTAAGATAAACCATAATTAAAGAAGCGTATGAGCGTATGCTAGCCCTTATGACATGTATATCGGAGGAAACAAGATGTATCGGGATGTTAAGGAACTGTATTGGTGCCTCAGTCTGAACCGAGACATGACCAAATTTGTGGCTAAGTGCCTAACGTATCAGCAAGTAAAAGCTGAAAATTAGCTCCCTTCTGGATTGTTGCTACCTATCAAAATACCTTAGTGAAAGTGAGAACAAATAATGACGAACTTTGTTAGTGGGTTAACCTGAACACCCATTAAGAAATATTCAATTTGGGTTATAGTAGACCAATTAGCGAAGTCAACACACTTCTTACCAGTCCACAAGGATTACTCATTACAGAAGTTGGCTAAGTTATACATTTTGAAGATTGTAACGTTGCATGGGGTGCCCATATCGATTATTCATATCGAGATCCTTGTTTTACATCTTGATTCTGGAATAAATTGCAAGAGTCATTAGGAACCCATTTGGATTTTAGCTCTGCCTTCCATCCGCAGTATGATGGGCAATCCGAGCGGGTGATACTATTATTAGAAGATATGTTAAGAGGTTATATTATCGAATTCCGAGGCAATTGGGAAGAACATTTAACCTTAGCCAAATTTTCCTACAACAATGGCTTCCAATCGAACATCTAAATGGCACCTTATGAGGCCCAATATGGTTGTAAATGTAAAACTCCTTTGTGTTAAACCAAACTAGGTGAAAGGAAAGTTCTAGGTCCCAAGTTGGTACAAAAATCTAAGGAGAAAATAAGGTTGAGTCAGAATAGACTAAAAGCGGCTTTTAATAGATAGAACTCGTATGCAGATTTAAAGAGAAAAGACGTTGAATACAGTGTCGGTGATCAAGTCTTCCTAAAGGTGTCTCCATGACAAAAAGTGTCAAGGTTCGGTCAATAGGGTAACTTAAGTCTGTGATTCATATGTCCTTATCGAATTCTTAGGAGAATCGACCATGTTGCATACCAATTTGAATTACCTAACAAACTGGATCGAATTCACGATGTTTTCCATGTCTCTATGTTGAGGTGTTACCATTCCAACTCTTCCACATTGTTCTAATAGAAGAGGTTGAGGTACAACCGGATCTATCCTTTGAAGAGAAACCTGTGCAAATTCTAGAATGTGATGTAAAGGTTCTAAGAAGAAAGTGAATCCTTCTGGTTAAGGTTCTATGGCGAAACCATAGAATCAAGGCCACATGAGAAACATAAGACATGTTCTGTTAGTAGTATCCACATCTATTCGAATTAGGTTAATTTTAAGGATGAAATTTTTTTAAAGAGGAGAGAATTGTAACACCCTCAAATATATAGGTTTAGAATTAATAAATCACCAAAGAATGACTTGGTCTTGATAGTTAAGTAGCTAGAATAGTCCTTAAAAATCCTAGGTTCAAGCCCCACTCTTTCTATTTTCTCCTATTTTATTTTCAACAACTAAGGAACAAAATCAAACTACAATATGTATTATTTAATTTAAAAATATGTCATGTGTGGGTAGTAGTCCAATTAGTAAGGCCTTTGCATTTGTTCCCTCTCCCTTCCTCCCAAGGTTCGAATCACCCTTGCTTCAAACACTTTTTTTTTTAATTTTCTTCTCCCAAACTCAACCCAAAAGAAGGAATAATTGCTAAACTACCCTTACGATTTCAAACCCTAGCTATTTAATCACTTTTATCATAATTGAACTAGATTTTCCTACTTTTCCCAATCCTAGTCAAAATTGAGTTTTTTATTCATATATTTTCTTCCTTTTCTTTTATTCCCTTTTCTTTTTCACCATATTTCACAATAACTTGTTGTTGAAAATTATTGAATCTTCCAAATTGAATAAACTTTTATTTCACTATGTTTTATCGGTTTAGCAAATCACCATCGATTCTATCTTTAATCTTGCCAAGAAACAATACGTAAACCTCGATCCTATGTTTCATTTCTGTAATTTTGTAGTATGAACCTCCAACCTTGATCTTTAAGTTTGATTAATGGACCTAATTGAAATATTGTCACATATTTCGTGAATCTTGACAAATCTTAATTTAATTGTTAATCTGAACATTTTCTTCTCTATTAAGGACATGATTTAGGTATTTTAGATCAGATCTGAACAAGAGGGATGTTGTTCAAGACTCCATTTTTAAGTGTGTGTTTTTTCATGAGAAAATCGGGCAAAATTGAGCCTATAATAGGTCTACACAGGCTTGTGGGCCGCCCATGTGGACCACACGGCCTCTTACATGACTATGTCCTTCTATAACCCTAGGATTTTCGCTTCTCACACGACCTAGGACCCTCCATATGGTCTTGTCTCCCTTGTAGGTTGAAATTTCAAATGCCACATGACCATAGTCTATCACATGACCTAGCCACATGACCATGCACCCCCTCTACACGGCCCAAGGCTTCCCACGCGTCTAGTCACACGGCAATGTATCCCTTATAACTAAAAAATTACAGTTTTGACCCAGAGTTTTATGTCTTGTTTAGTTTACTCCCTGATCAATTCCCAAACTATTTTAATGTTTAATTTTGTTCAATTAAGACCCTCTTAGTATGTTTATGATAAACTCTATGATTGATTGATTTATTATGATACTTCTGTATATAAAAAGCTGTATGAATTATGAATAGTTTGTATATAACTATTGTATACATAATCAGGATTGTGCGTATGACATGCCTATGTTTTTTTTAGTCTGAATATAAGTAAAGCATGAATTTGCTACTGATTTTCCATGTGTTAGTACAATAATTACTATCATATTTGATATATATTAAGCATATCATATTTTATTGCATGGGATGGGATGAGACGTTTTGAAAGGAGGAAGATCTAGCAGATTATTTATCTGCAATTCTGGTGGTTCATCCACATAATATCCGAAAACTATCATTTGCAATTATGTTGTGTATTCACAACCATCTGGCAGCGTATTAACTTGCAACACTAGGTTTGCCCACCCATTATCTGGCAGCATATTAACCTACAACTTTGTGGTTTTACCCACAAACCCGGTGTGTAGGGATGGACGAGTTTTAGGGAACTCTTATGGTGTGTAGCGGTGAGGTAGGATCTTATCTGTTAAACCGAATCTATTTGCACTCCTAAGGCATGTACTCGAAATTCTAAAACATCTGATATGATTTGATATATGTGTATATGTTTATACATAATTAAACTTATATGTCCTTCTGTTATACTGAATTTGTTATTGTGAATTATGTTATTTGTTATGATCTAGTATACTAATCAGTTACACTGATTTACTTGTGATGGAGCTCAAACTAAGGTTCATAGCTCATTACCTCTTTATTTCTCCACCTTTTCAGGTAATCCATTAAGTTAGGGCACAGACACGAAATCCGTAGGGACTCAGCTTAGTTTTGTTTTCTTAATATACTAAGATTCCATTAATATTCATTACTTCTTTTAAAAGATTTTATTATTTATTTTTGAACCGTGAAATGGGACTTAGGATTTAGGTTTGTTTTATCTTGCATGGCATTTTATTTAAAAATTTTTAAGATATTATGCTATGATTATTAATTAATATGCATACCCCAACTTTCCTTAAAACCAATATATTTCACTGCAAAATTAAAATTATGATTTTGAGGGTAAGTAAAACAATGTGTACTCAGTTTTCTACTAAATTAAAACAAGTGAGTGTTTTCAAAACTTAAGTAGCTCTTTGGTCACTTTAGTGACTAATGTAATCTTCCGAATTTGAATCTAATGTTTAGGCCAAGTTGGGAAGGTTACATGTCAATCCCTTTTCCATACTTGTAGGGTTAAAAACTCCACTAGTAGCGTGTCAAATATTTTTGCATTATTTTATAGTTTATACGAATACTTTAATAATGATTAGGAATTTTTTATTAGCACTGTATTTGAATTATCAAAATAATTTTATTATGTTTATTAATGATTGTTTTGAATAATGTTACTTTGCATTAATTAAATGAAGTTAAACTATATTGTACATTGAATATGATACAAATATTTTAATTATGATTTCATTTTTTTCATTATATATCAATTTTTAAATACATTAATATATTTTAATTATGTTCAATAATTTGAATAATGAATTAAAACACTAAGTAACAACTAATTATAATATTATTTGCGTGTAAAAAAATCATGTGCAGAATATAAAATATTATAAACGAATTAAAAGAATCGAGGAGTATATTACCTAGTGCAAGCTTTTCTCCCAAGTTAAAACTACTGTGACTTGAAATAGAAACAAATTGTCCTTTTTTTGGATGAAATTAAATGAATATGTTATATGGAAAATGGGATAAATAATAATAAAATATCATGGAGGATCCTATACTAAAAGTTAAATTGCATTGTGTTTAGGACTAGTTTATCATTGTTTTTAAAAAATACTTTTGGGACAAAAAGAACTTTTGGGGAGAAGCTAAAATTTACTACTCCTATCAAAAGCACTTTTGGGCAAATTTTTGGGGTTTGAAAAGCACTTTTTCTCTAAAAAAACATCTTGTTTAGCAATGCTTTTATCTCAAAAGTATTTTTTGTCCCAAAAGTGATTTTTAGAAGCAATGCTAAACTAGTCAAATTAAAGAGCAAATTGATCTTTCTGTAAAAATTCCATTCTTTTTTATTGTTTAGAACTAGTTTTTGTACATTAACATGAGGTACATGGGGCACATGTGGCTAGTCACGAGTTACTGTCTGGTTATTCCACATCAATTTTTAACAGTAAAAATGGATAAATTTTTATCATAAAATATTTTTTTTCTCTCTTTAATTTAACATAAAGGGACTAATTTATCCATTTTTTAGCATAAAGAGACAAAACGTAATTTGACTAAAAATACAAGAGTCTCCATGATACTTTTACCAATGAATAATCCATCAAACTCTCAACATTTCTAAAGGCATGTAATCCTAATTCCTCCAAAGGGTAAATTATCAGCAGTCTATATCCCATTTTGTAGTCCTAATTTCAACTATAAAAAAAGAAAAATAAGCAAAACATGTAACAACCCAAAGAAAAGATATTATTATTTTGTTCCTACGCTTAAAGTTGATTAATGGTATCTTGTGACACTCCGAAATAAATAAGGTTGGTAGAAATAATTAAACAAGAATTGAACATTAGGTTTAATGGTTAGGAGTTAGTGCATCCACCTTAGAGGCTTAGATTTGAGCCCCCTTGCCCCTCTCATTTTCCTTTTAATATCAGAAAAATTAGGAAATTTGCATGTGTCACCCTTAGGGTTTACAAACCCTAGGTATTTAACCAGTTCTTTCCTAACTAGAATTCACATATTACCTTTTTTTCAATTCCTAATAGAAATTTTCCTTCCCCTTCCTATTTTTTTCTATTCTTTTCCTCTTCTTTACACCATATTTTTATTTTATTGCTATTGATTATTTTGCTTTCCCATATCAAATAATTCCCCGTTCGATTATTTTCTACTGATTTTGAAATTGTCATCAATAGCATCTATATCCTTGCAAAGAAACGTTAAGTACACCTCGTTTCTATGATTAAATCTCGTATTTCCATAACATTAATGTCTGATGTTAATCTTTAAGTTCAATTAATCAATCTTTTACGATTCTTGCAAATCTTTGGTAATCTTTTCAAAATCTTGATAACAATTGTTAACTCGTGTGTATTCCCTGTTGAAGGACCGGATCTAGGTGAATCAAACCAAAATCGAGCGTGAGGAACATCGATTGGACCCATGGTGAAAGGTGTGTGTTCTTTACCAAGTAAATTGGGACACATTGTGTGTAGGTATAGGGCAACATGGTCACCCACATAGGCATGTGGACTACACGGGTGGAACACAGAACCACCACACAACCATCTACACATGTACATTTTAAGGACTTCGTGAACCACACGGCCGTTACATGGCCTGGTGACACAGTAGTGTAACCCTTCCACACAGCCTGGCCACACGGTCGTCTGACCTCTATTTTATAGTTTTGCCAAAAATTTTGTGAATTGTTCAGTTTAGTCCTTATATAGTCCCCAAATTATTTTTAAAGATTTTATTCACTCTATTTAGCCCTTAATATTATGAATATATTGGCATCTATGATTTAACGAATGGATTACTACTGTTATAATATATAATATGTGAATGTTGCATAACTATTGTCACTGTAATTTTAATGAATTGATACTATAATTACTGTTTTAGCCTTTTGAGTGCATGTTAAGCATGTCTATTGCTACTGTTGAATTGAATACATGTTAAACATGTCTACTATTTTTGTACGACATTGTTACAAGCATGTCATATTGCACTGCGTGAGATGATTGAAAGGAGGAAATACTGACAATTTAATAATATGCAAACATTGGTGGTTCATCCGCATCCTATTACCAGTTTATTTGTAAACACTAGTGGTTCATCCACAACTTACTAGCAGCTTAACTGCATTTTTAATAAAAATACTAGTGCTTTATCCACAATTTTTACTGGCAGTTCATTTGCACATTGCTGGTGGTTCATCTACAAAACGAAATGTTGGGATGGATGACTTCTAGAGAACTCATATTGTGAAGTGTAGTGGAGTATAGGTAGGAACTTTTCTGTTATACTTGCATTGCATTGACATTCATAAGCATGCAAAAATGATTTGTTGACTTCTACTTGCTATATGATTGTGATTTTTGTAAGAACTATTATTATGTATGCATTATCTACTATTTGCACTGATTTCCTTGTGTCTAGATTCACATTGAACTTCTTAAGCTCACCCCCTGAATTTTCATCTTTACAGACAACCCACAAGGTTAAGACACAAACTCGGTATACGGAGGGCATGACTTGATTTATTTTTATTAAAAGTATTTTAGACTTATTATTATAATTCTATTATTTTGGACTTGTATTATTTTATTTGAATTATGGTATGGGACTTAAGTTTTGGGTTTATTTAGCATGCATGATATTTAATTTGATCTTAGGATATTGAAACATGAATTTTGAATTAATTACGCATAAAATTCTGGTTTTTCTTATTTAAAACTATTATGAATATCACTTTTCCATCGCGATATCACATGAATGAGATTTTGAATAGTAAATAAGTTGAAAATAAACTTTTGCAGAGTAACTGTTAAAATCAATCGGTTTTTTTTAAGAAATTGTACCTTATGGAACCACACTAAGCTTTTCTAATAAAATAAGCAAATGATTTAAAAAAGATTGTTTTAAACTTCGATAGTTTTATTTGGCTGAGTTAGAAAGGTAACATTTGGTGGTATCAAAGTTAAGTTTTTGAAACTCGGACTGTGAATTTTTAAATAAGTCTGCATGCATGTTATAAAGAGGGGTATTGTGGGG
>CM025146.1:12425467-12436975 GCA_013467495.1 Gossypium gossypioides
TTTTCAAACTTATTATACTTTATCTATTTGATATTGATTAGAATAAGGTGTTTCAACCTTAGTACACTCCTTCTATTAGAATATGGTTTTACAAGCCTATAAATAGACATAGTCTACTCCTCTTGTAATTATCAAATTCGACATAGTGAATTATCTTTACCTTTGCCGTGGTTTTTTTTCGAAAGGGTTTCCATGTAAAAGTTTGTGTGTTCTTTATTTTTCTTTTCACTTTTCTTTGCGATACATTATCATTATCGATGTTCTACTTTTTTACAAATTGGTATCCGAGCTTCCGGGTTTCTCATCTCAACCACGATAATGATGTCTTTGAAGTATGAAATTCCGCTGTTAGATCACAACCCAGATTCGCGTTATGGCAAAGAAAGATGCAGGTTGTTCTTGCGCAGATGAACTTAGAGGATGCCCTTCTAGGGATAGATAAGATTCTTTCGACATTGATGGAGGAAGAGAAGAGGCGTAAAGATTGAAAGGCATTAACACAATTACATTTACATTTGTCTAACAAAATTTTACAGGATGTGATGAAGAAGAAGACTGCTGCTAAATTATCGAAGAGGCTAAAACAAATATGTATGTCGAAAACTCTAACCAGCAGGCTGCATATGAAGTAGCGTCTTTATGCTCATCGCTTGGAAGAAGGTGTGTCTGTGCACGAACACTTTATAGTGTTTAAAGAAATCCTTTCAGGCTTGGAGGCCATGGAGGTTCAGTACAATAAGAAAGATCTAGGGTTGATTCTACCTTGTTCGTTGCCCCTGTCTTATTCAACCTTTGGAGACACGATTTTATATAGTCTCGAGTCTCTCTTAGTTGATGAGGTTTATGATTCTTTAACTTCGTATGATAAGATGAAGCATCTTATGGTTAAACTCGACTCTCAGAGAAAGGGTCTCATTGTTCATGAGAGACAAGATCACAATGCTGATGATGATCGTGGAAGGACACAGGAACGAAATCCTCGCGGTAAATCTAAAAGTAGGTTGAAGTATTCAAACAGAGGTAAAACTTGTAACTTTTGTAAGAAGAAAGGGCACAAGAAATCTGAGTGTTATAAGCTGTAGAACAAGATCAAAAGGGAGGCTGTAAATCAAAAGAGAAAATAATCAGAAAAATATAGGGAAGCTGATGTTGTAGAAGACTAGAGCGATGGTGAACTTCTAGTCACTTCTGTCAACAATTTTAAACTGAACAAGGAGTGTATTTTGATTCGGGATGTAACTTCTACATGAGTCCTAATCGGGATGGTTTACAACTTACGAAACAGTGTGTGAAGGTGTTATTTTGATGGGAAATAATACTTCATATAAAATCTCAGGTGTTGGAACGATTAAAGTTAAGATGTTTAACGGAGTTGTCAGAACCCTTAGTAACGTGCAACATGTTCCAGAATTGAAGAGAAATTTTATTTCATTGAGTATTTTTTATTCAAAAGGGTACAAATACACATCTGAAAGTGGGGTTTTGAAGATTTCGAAAGGTTCTCTTGTTGTGATGAAAGGGTAGAGAAAGACTACCAAGTTATATGTTTTACAGGGTTTTATGGTTACTAGTGATACAACTATCACTTCCTCTTCTTTATCAGATGATAATGTTACTAGACTTTGGCATATGCGCCTAGGGCATATGAGTGAGAATGACATGGCAGAATTGAGCAAAAGAGGACTTCTTGATGGGCAAGGAATTTGCAAATTGAAGTTTTTTGAGCACTACATTTTTGGGAAACAAAAGAGAGTTTGATTTACTAAAGGAATCCATAACACAATGGGAACGTTAGAGTATATTCATTTTGATCTGTAGGGTCATCAGAGTGCCTTTGAGAGGTGGAGCTACTTATATACTAATACTTATTGATGATTTTTTCCAAAAAAGTTTAGACATTTTTCCTGAAGCAGAAAGTGATATGATTTTTGCATTTAAGTCTTGGAAAACTATGATTGAAAAAAAAGGGAAAACAAAGAAAATACATCCGCTCAAACAATGGCTTAGAATTTTGTTCTGATGAGTTTAATGAACTATACAAGTTAGAAGGGATTGTGAGACACTTAATAGTTTGTAATACTCCACAGCAAAATGACATTACAGAACGAATGTATAAAATGATCATGGAAAAGGCTCGATGTATGTTGTCAAATTCCAACTTACCAAAGTTGTTTTGGGATGAAACAGCCTCTACTGCATGTTTTTTGATCAACCGATCTCTATCTGTTTCCATTGAGAAAAAGACTCCACAAGAGGTATGGTCTGGTAATCCTGTTGATTATTCTGATTTAAAGATCTTTGGGTGTCTTTCTTGGTTAATGGAAAAAGACTTCACAAGAGGTATGCTCATGTTGATAATGGAAAATTGGAACCGAGATCCATTAAATGTGTTTTTCTTGGTTATAAATCTGGTGTAAATGGGTATAAGTTATGGTTTCCTGAATATAGAAAAGTTATGATTAGCAGAGATGTTGTTTTTGATAAAACTGTTATGCTACCTAACTTATCTCTTAAAGACTCTTCCAATAAAGAACAACAAAAGTAGGTAGAGCATCAGATTAATTCAAAATCTACAAAAAATTAGGACTAAAGTTGCTTCTTCACCATAATACTCTATCGTCAAAAATAGAACTAGAAGAGAGATTAAATCTCCAAAGAAGTATGTCGAGGTTGATCTAGTTGCTTATGCTTTAAATGTGGTTGAAGATATAAATGCAATCCAAGAGCCATCAAATTATTCTGAGGCGATTACCTGTGAAGACTCTGAAAAGTGGATGTTTGTTATGCAATAGGAGATGAAATCACTACACAAAAACATAAATGGGATCTTGTGAAACTTCCTGAAGGAAAAAAGGTTGTTTGTTGTAAATGAGTGTTTAAAAAAAAATAGAATGGACTCTAGGAGTTGAAGAATCCTAATATAACGTTAGGCTTGTTGCAAAGGGTTATAGTCAAATTTTAGAAGTGGACTTCACAGATGTGTTCTCCCAAGTTGTGAAGCATAGTTCGATTCGAGCTTTGCTTGGTATTATAGCTATGCATGATTTGAAGCTTGAGTAGTTAGATGTAAAAACTGCATTTTTGCTTGGAGAACTTGAAGAGGATATTTACATATAACAACTAGAGGGTTTTACAATCTCAAAAAAAGAGGACTATGTTTGCTTGCTAAAAAAGTCTCTTTATTGTTTGAAACAGTCACCAAGACAATGGTACAAAAGGTTTGATTCCTTTATGACTTCTCATGTTTTCAAAAGAAGTAGCTTTGACAGTTGTGTTTACTTTGAGAAAAATAGTGATGATTCTTTTGTGTATCTACTCCTTTATGTTAATGACATGTTGATAGTAGCGAAAGATAAAAGTGAGATAACAAATGTCAAAGCCCAATTTAGTGAAGAATGTGAGATGAAATATTTGGGACCAATAAAGAAAATACTTGGTATGGAGATTCTCGGAGATACAAAAAAAAAGTAAAGTCAGAAAGGGTACATTGAGAAAGTTCTTTGCAAGTTCAATATATAGAGTGCTAAGCCTGTTAGTACTCCTTTAGCAGCCTATTTCAGACTTTCATCAGCTTTGTCTCCACAATCAAATGATGAGATTGAGTACATGTCACATGTTCTATATTCTAGTGTAGTGGGATATCTCATGTATGCTATAGTTTGTTCACATCTAGATTTATCATATGTAGTTAGTGCAGTTAGCAGATACATGGTGAATCCCGAAAAATAACTTTGGAAAATAGTTCAGTGGATTTTACTATACTTATGAGGTACTACTGATGTTTGCTTACAGTTTGGAAGAACTAGAAATGGATTTATTGGGTATGTTTATGTCGATTTTGCTGGAGACCTTGATAGAAGAAGATCTCTCACAAGTTATGTATTTACAATCAAAGCTTGGGCAATTAGTTGGAAAGCCACTTTGCAAATTATATTCACTTTGTCTACCACCAAAGCTGAGTATATGGCGATTACTGAGGTTTGTAAAAAAACCATTTGGTTGAATGGACTCTTTAGTGAACTCAATGAAGACCTTCAAATCAGTACAGTATTTTGTGACAGTTAAAGTTTCATCTTCCTTATTTTTGATGTGATTAGAAGGTTTCTAAACTTAATTTGAAGTTTCGTTAAGTATTTCTAAGGATTTAATGAATTTTCGTGAAAACTACCATAAATATGTCAAAAATTTTGATATTATGAATTGATTAGTTTTGCATAGCTTAAAGGTTGAGAATTAGTCATAGGTGAACTAGATTAATGGAATTCATTTTAGGAAAAAAGATTAAGTGTAGACCGAGATAATTAGAATTCGATTTTGTTATGTTGAAAGTTTTGGTTACTTGAGAACTTGGCTTGGGCTTGTATTTTGATTGCACCAGGTGAACCCTTAGTTGATTGTTTATTGTATTGCTGTGTTGAAGCTTCGGATTCGCTAGGAATATCTATGAGTTAGGAAATGCTAATTTGAGCTATCGACGAAGTGTAACTAGTGTGTATTTGGTATAAATGCTTGTAGACACGACTCGATGTATTAATTGTGTATTTGGTATAAATGCTTGTGTATTTGGTATAAACCTTACTCTAAATTCCAAGTGTAAGCTTTCTCATACTCATGAATTTACATGTGGAAATCTGTTGTGAATTTGTGGATTATAATATGACATTGTGATATGTGTAATAAACTTATGATGGCTATTGTCAAAAAGATAATTGTGGGCATTATATATGTGCTGATAGTGAATATGTTGTGCTTATAATGTGATTATGTAGAGATAAAGTGCAGTGAATAGTAAGTAAATGTGTGTGTTAATAACGAATATTTTGGCCTTGTGAGACCATTGGATATAATTGCCATACCATAGGATTGTGAGTACTCAACTATATGTGTTATATGATTTGGGCGTTGAGGCCCTAAGACATGTTGGATAGATAAGGGAATGTGAGCTAAGCGTAATTCAACAGGACAAGTTTGGTGTGATGGATAGTGTTAGCTATATGCTTCACTTTTTGGGATATGTTTGACTCTATGAGTCTTTTGGTGTGTTGAAGATTCATTTATTAGATGAGTGGTGATAGAACCCACTTTTACGTTTCATAGCTCAAGTGTCAAATTATCAATGAATATGTTTATGAGTACTGTGGTGTATGCTTAAATGATATGTGATTATTATTTAAATGAATCATTGAAAGATACATGAACTAGCAATATGAAAATATGGTTAAGATGTTGTAATTATGCTAAATGGATGTTCGTTAAAGCTTGATAAACTGTTTGCATGTCAGTTCTTCTAGACATCACTAAGCTTGTTAAGCTCACCCACTCCTTTTAATCCATTGCAGATTAGTAGCGTTCCAGTGTAAGCTGTGTGGTTCTAAGGGATTGATCCAAGCGAGTCTCTAGTAACACTTCATAGGTGAGTTATTATCTATTTATGATTTGGGAAATAAGGGAAATGTGGTCGAACTATTGCATAAATGTTGCCATGACATTTTGATTATTTTCATAGCTTATTAATCTTTAGGATTTATGGACACTGTTCTTGTTTTATCGCTAGGTTACTCGGACATATTTTCGATGATTGAACTGTAATTGTGGTCATTTTGACGTTTATTTGATGAGATATTAGTTACATGTTGAATGGTTTATGATTAGGATGGATTATTTGCCTTGTTATGATTAGTTACATGTTGAATGATATCGATATTCGGGTTTTAAAAATGATACATCTGTGTTATTTCGTTGTACAGGAAGTCAATATTATAATTTTTTATCATATCTTATCACAAGTATCGATACTCGACGTAAAATAATCGTTACTTTAATAAATACACTATTATTTTTTGGGATTTGATTTTTAGGTGAGAAAGAAAATGTTTTTTTGGTACCGATTTTCCAATCAGTACTGATACGATTTAAAGAAAATATTGATACTTTTGTTTTAGTATCAATACCTACGCAGTCAGTTTTGAATTTTTTTGCTAAATGAACCCTATACATGTTTAATTATATTTGTAAGACTATTTGATGTGTGCTTAGTATGTATTAAGGATGACTAGAGTAAGTTTGAGTCATAACTTGTGCGTATGTTAAAATGTAAGACATTTCTTTAATAATGAGCTCATTTGTACTATGTAAGTTGTGAGACGGTGGTATGGCATCCTAATATTCGGGCTCGACGATCGAGCTGGGTATAGGGTGTTACATTTGGTAGTATTAGAGTCTAAGTTCGCTAACACTCAAACCTAGGTGATTATTGTTGATGTACTATTTGGGGTTTCACAACCCATGGATCTAGAAACCCAAGTGTTTAAGTTACTTTGATTGCCTAAATTGTTTGAAATATTTCTTATTTTATTGTATGTGGGGGTAGGAATGAGAACATATTGTCTTTAATTCCAAACTTTGTTTGCAGGAATGTAGCTTGGATTATTTCCCCGCCACTCACACCTCTATTTGTTTGTTTGTTTGTTTGTAAGTTAGACTAGTAGATACGATATGCCTCATAGATGTGTTAATGTGAAAGCTAGTGCTCAATAGGACGGTACATCCTTTGCACCTCCTGTGCCACCGCGTAGAGTAAATATACCTGATAAGGGTGATGGCCCTCTAATGGAAGCTATGAATGAAACGTTTCAATAGATTATTAGTTCTAACCCTGCTCCTGCACTTGCCAATCTTGCACCTATTAATCGAGGGTTGCCTATTGAACATATTTGGGCGTTAGGTGGTAAAGAGTTTTCTGGAGTGAAATGTACCGATCTGACTGTAGCTGAGTACTAGTTGGAGGGAGTTGAAAGCATCCTTCAGCAAGTGTCCTATTCTGACGAAGAGAAGTTGAGTTGTGTCGTGTCCTTATTCGACGGTGATAATCATCGTTGGTGGAATACGATTAGGGAGTTACTACCACTGATTTGTTATGGGGGTATTTTCTTGAGGTTTTTAAGAGGAAGTTTATAGGCGAGCAGTATATGGAGGCTCATAAATGGGAGTTTTTTTTATATGGTTTAGGGAGATTTTTCAGTAGCTGAATACAAAGCGAAGTTTGTGCGACTTAGTCAGTACACTCATGAGATGATTCTTTTTGAAAAGGACCATTGTAAGAGGTTTCGATTTGGGCTTAATCGTGAAATTCAGGTTTACTTGGTAGCTTAGAACGTGGATATGCTTGATGAGTTAGTTGAGAGAGCTAAAGTAGTTGATGATACTTTAGCTAAGCTACCTCGCTCTGTGGTTACTGAATCTGGTAAAAGGACTTGCGATGGTGCATCTGATTGACAACCTAAGAGAGGGCATGATAATCATAGTTCCAGTAGGGGTGTGAGACATGGGTCTCGACCGAGTCAATCTAAGTAGTACAGTAATGTTGTAGTTAGTACTGAGGGTTCGACAGGTAGTTTTGGATGGCCCCTTTGTGCTCATTGTGAGCAGTATTCAGGTGAGTGTTGTAAGTTGATAGGTGGTTATTTTACGTGTGGCTCGAAGGAACATTTTTTGAGGGATTGCGCAAATAGTGTAGAGGTTTCACAGACTCAGAGTTCGAGACCTACTTTTGCACCTACTAGAGGCCGTGGTCGCGGTAGAGGTAATAGGAGACCGGTTGGGTAGTGGATTGGTGCTCCTACTATTGCTTCACAGGTTGATTCTAGATGTCCAGCTCGGGTTTTTTCTGTTTAGAAACCGGAGGTTCAGGATCCGACTGATGTTATCGTAGGAACTTTCACTTTGCAGTCTACTTTATTACTTTTTTTGGTTGATTCTGGTTCTACATATTCGTATATCTTGAGTGAATTGCCTTCTAATTTAGGAATCCCTGTAGATACTATTGATTTGGGTATGACTGAAATTAGTTCCTTTGGATATAGTGTGATGTGAATAAAGTTTATCATAGATACCCCTTTATAATACAAGGGCATGTTTTCCCTATTGATCTTATGGAATTGCCTTTCTACGGGTTTGATGTTATTCTTGGTATGGACTGGTTGACTGAACATAAGGCTAAGGTAGAATTTAAGACGAAACGAATTACTTAGAGGAATAGTGATGGGTTGGAAATTGTTGTTGTCATTGAAAGACTGAGATTTATGTCTAATATGGTTTCGACTATGAAGGCTGAGAAGATGATGGGAAGAGGTTGTAAAGCTTACTTAGCCTCTATGATGAGTCCAGTTAGTAAGGAGCTGAGAGTTCAGGATATTCCAATTGTTAAGGATTTTCCTAATGTGTTTCTTAAAGAGTTTTCTGGTTTGCCACCAAAATGTGAAGTGGATTTTGGTATTGAGCTCTATCTGGGTACTGCACCAGTGTCTATAGCACCCTATCGCATGCCACCAAAAGAGCTCAAAGAATTAAATATTTAGCTGTAGTAGTTGCTTGATAGAGGGTTCATCTGACTGAGTGTATCTTTGTAGGGTGCCCTTATGATACAAGGGCATGTTTTCCTTGTTGATCTTATGGATTTGCCTTTCTACGAGTTTGATGTTATTCTTGGCATGAACTAGTTGACTGAACTTAAGGCTAAGGTAGATTTAAGATGAAACGAATTACTTAGAGGAATTGTGATGGGTTGGAAATTGTTGTTGTCGTTGAAAGACTGATATTTATGTCTAATGTGGTTTCGACTATGAAAGTTGAGAAGATGATGGGAAGAGGTTGTGAAGCTTACTTAGCCTCTGTGATGAATCAGTTAGTAAGGAGCTAAGAGTTCAGGATATTTGCGCTCTTAAAGATTTTCCTAACATGTTTCCTGAAGAGTTGTCTAGTTTGCCACCAGAATGTGAAGTGGATTTTGGCATTGAGCTCTATCCTAGTACTACACCAGTGTCTATAGCACCCTATCGCATGGCACCAAAAGAGCTCAAAGAGTTAAAGATTTCGTTGCAAAAGTTGCATGACAAATGGTTCATTTGACCGAGTGTATCTCAGTGGGGTGCCCTTATGATACAAGGGCATGTTTTCCCTATTGATCTTATGGAATTGCCTTTCTACGGGTTTGATGTTATTCTTGATATAGACTGGTTGACTAAACATAAGGCTAAGGTAGAATTTAAGACGAAACGAATTTACTTAGAGGAACTGTGATGGGTTGGAAATTGTTGATATTGTTCAAATACTGAGATTTATGTCTAATGTGGTTTCAATTACGAAGTCTGAGAAGATGATGGGAAGAGGTTGTGAAGCTTACTTAGCCTCTGTGATGAATTCAGTTAGTAAGAAGCTGAGAGTTTAGGATATTTGCACTGTTAAGAATTTTCCTAACATGTTTCCTGAAGAGTTGTCTGGTTTGCCACCAGAATGTGAAGTTGATTTTGGATTTGGGCTCTATCCTAGTACTGCACTAGTGTCTATAGCACCCTATCACACAGAACCAAATGAGCAAAGAGTTAAAGCTTTAGTTGTAAAAGTTGCTTGACAGATGGTTCATTCGACCGAGTGTATCTCCGTAGGGTGCCCTTATGATACAAGGGCATGTTTTCCCTATTGATCTTATGGAATTGCCTTTCTACGGGTTTAATGTTATTCATGGTATGGACTAGTTGATTGAACTTAAGGCTAAGGTAGAATTTAAGACAAAATGAATTACTTAGAGGAATAGTGATGGGTTGGAAATTGTTGTTGTCGTTGAAAGACAAAGATTTATGTTTAATTTGATTTCGACTATGAAGGCTGAGAAGATGATGGGAAGAGGTTGTGAAGCTTACTTCGCTTATGTGATGAATTCAGTTAGTAAGGATCTGAGAGTTCAAGATATTTGCACTATTAAGGATTTTCCTAACATGTTTCTTGAAGAATTGTCTGGTTTGCCACCGGAATGTGAAGTGGATTTTGGTATTGAGCTCTATCCTTGTACTGTACTAGTGTCTATAATGCCCTATCGCATGGCACCAATAGAGCTAAAAGAGTTAATGATTTAATTGCAAGAGTTGCTTGATAGAGGTTTCGTTCGACCGAGTGTATCTCTGTGGGGTGCACCAATTTTGTTTGTAAAGAAGAAGGATGGTACGATGAGGATGTGTATTGATTATAGGTAGATAAACAAGTTGACCCACAAGAATAAGTATCCTTTGCCTCGAATTGATGACTTGTTTGATCAGTTCCGAGGTGCAAGGGTGTTTTCAAAGATTAAATTAAGATCTGGGTATTATTAGTTGAAGGTGAAGGATTTTGATGTGTTGAAAACTATTTTTAGAACTCGGTATGGGCATTATGAGTTTTTGGTCATGCCATTTGGTTTTATTAATGCCTCTACTGTGTTCATGGATTTGATGAATCGAGTATTCTATTCGTACTTGGATCAATTTGTGGTTGTCTTTGTAAATGATATCTTTGTGTATTCTCGTTCAGAGGAGGAACACGATGCGCATTTAAGGGTTTGTCTATGAGATAAGCAGTTGTATGCAAAGTTGAGTATGTGTGAATTTTGGCCTAAGAGAGTTGCATTTTTAGGTCATGTTGTGTTGGCAAAAGGGATTCGAGTGGATCCAAAGAAGATTGAGGCGATCTTACAGTGGAAGTCGCCTAGGAGTGTTACTAAAGTTTGGAGTTTCTTGGGTTTGGCTTGCTATTATCGTAGATTAGTTGAAGTGTTTTCCTTTATTGTTGCACCCTTGATGAAACTACTTTAGAAAGATATGGTGTTTGAATGAACAGATAAAAGGCAGAAAAGTTTTGAATGACTCAAGGCAATTTTGACTGAGGCACTAGTATTGATTCAACCAGAGCCTGGAAACAATTTTGTAGTTTATAGTGATGCTTTGTATTTGGAACTTGGTTGTGTGTTGATGTAAGAAGGTAAGGTTGTGGCTTATGATTTGAGACAGTTAAAGACTCATAAGCGTAATTATCCTACTCATGATTTGGAATTAGTTGTTGTGGCATTCGTGCTTAAGATTTGGCGCCATTATCTGTATGGTGAGAAGTGTGTTATTTATACAGATCATAAGAGCTTTAGTACCTCCTCACCCAAAAGGAGTTGAATTTAAGGCAAAGGCACTTGATTGAACTTTTAAAGGATTTGATTGTGTGACAGAGTATCATCCTGGCAAGGTGAATGTTGTTGCTGACGCTTTAAGTAGAAAGTCGACGATGGAGTTGAGAGATATGTTTGCAGGCTTGAGTTTGGATAGTGATGGTGGTTTGTTAGCTGAACTTCAAGTAAGGCCAACTTTGTAATAACAAATTAAAGAGAACCAACCATTAGATGGAGAATTGTTAAAGAGAATTCGACAGATTGTGTAAAGTGTTAAGGGAGATTTCGAGGTTGAGAGTGTAACAGTCCGATTCTGGGCCTAGTCGAAACAGTGGTTTCGGGACCACAAATTCGACGAGGAAAAATATTATTATTATATTTTTATGGTCTACAATTTCACAGAAAAATTTCGTAAAAATTTCGTTCAAAAATTCCGACGTTTGGGCACTCAATTTAGTCAAAAGGACTAAATCGTAAAAAGTGCAAAAGTTGGGTTCTACATGTTAGAGGTGTCCAATTGTTATGAAATTTTAAATTAGAGG